>OX596260.1:8527078-8620825 GCA_951394255.1 Polyploca ridens
GACAGTTTTTTTTTTTTCTTCAAGCTGCACTTGAGAGCCAGTTCCTTCTAAGCTTGTGGTAAAAGCACACAGCTTACCACCTAAGGTAAGTCATGTTACCATGGTGAGATTACGGTCAATCAAAGGCCAATAAACAAATAAAAAACATCTTGCCTTCATTGCTCACCGAACTGCTCCATAAGGATGTAAAAGCCATCTTCTAAAGATTGCAGAAAGTATATCACCTTAAGTAAGACAGGCTTCAAGAGATCCTTTTCACCCATGGACACGCCTCCGGTACAAATGACCACGTCAGCCTGGTCCAGCGCCCGGGACAGTCCCGCCACCAGCTCTTCGGGAGTATCCCGCGCGATGCCGCAGTCCAGGCTGTCGTAGCCGTGCTCTCTGGATATGGAAAAATGACCCTTATATTACAGTTGTTAAAGTTTACTGTCATTACCAGTGGTGAACTTATCTCTAACTTAGCAAACAAGCATAATAGTATCAGGGATTAAAAGATATACTATGAGTAGAAAATCAAAGGAGTCGAAAGACTTTTATACAATTTAAGGGGCTGCGACAACCCAACCGTGAGGTTGGGGCATTGGGTCGGTGACTTTTTATCTATTCAAGATATATGGTTGACAATTTCGGTCTATACGGTGGCTTATAGACCTTTAGAAGTAGAAATCCACTGATCAGACCCGGTAATATCCAAAGATTAATTATCCAACGTAAGCGGCGTCTTTTGCTCGTTTCTTTCCACTACGACACGACAGCCTGTCTGATGGTAAGCAGTTGTGCAGTTTATAATGATCTATGGTATGTCCTCACTTGAGTAATGCCCGGAGCATCGCCCGGTTAGAGTCCCGAATGTGCGCCGGACGTAGCTTCACCTCTGAAGGCTCTTGTAGCTCGTTGCCGGTCGACAGTAGCGCTATCTGTACATACACTTATTGGATTATACATATAGATAAGCTGTAACTATTGTATAAGTAGCTGAATAGATCCAAATTTTCAAATCGCCTGTACATAAAAACTATTCATGATGAAGATATTTATAGAGTATAAGTTTTTCTAGACACGCATTTACAAAATACGACGGCTAAGATTAATTTGACAACTTAAAATATGTTCTATCCTTTTTCAATCGTGTTCGTAAGAAAGAGATGAGATGTGACTAAAATTAGTTTAGTGCGATTTACAACAGAATCGGCACCAGTGTATTATAAATTTTAATTTGTTCAGCTACTTAAATTGGTGATAGTAGTAGATCGTAGGGAATCGCGATAAAGTCTACTATCCATATTTTTTTCTGTCTTGGCAGGGACCATCACGGATTTGATTTGAAGTCTTTCGGTCGTCAAATATCACATTTTGTTGGCTGCTTCAAAAGTTATTGGGGTTCTTAATTCAATTCTCGTTTTATCTCAACTAGAAGATACTAGTCGGTTTGCTCCCAAAGTTTTTTCCAGGACAATTTTTGTTTACCTACTCTTTCTTTGTGTCCCTTCCCTAAAATACTTTATACAAATTTTATTGCAATAAGACCAAGTTAAATAGTAACTTAAGTAGTTGTTCAGTAAAATATTATATATTACCTTAGGATTGACCCGCACTGTGACATGTTGATAACCAGCACCAGCTAAAACGCCAATTTTCGCCGCATCTAGTAGTTCACCTAAAGTATTTTTTTTTGTGAGATAATGGTGCCAATTCTGTTATAAATCGCACTAAACTAATTTTAGTCACATCTCATCTCTTTCTTACGAACATTATTGAAAAAGGATAGAACATATTTTAAGTTGTCAAATTAATCTTTGCCGTCTTATTTTGCGTGTATTTAGGCGTAACCGCGATAGATGGCGACTACATTTATATTGAAAACAAGCATAGGACTAATTTGATAGGACTAAATTTCTTACATCCTTATCTTATGTTCTTTGTTAGAAAGAGACATAGTGACATTAAAATTAGTTTAGTTGTGAACAACAGAATCAGGGCCAGTGTCTAGTTTTGTTGTAACATAGATGATAAGTTGATTGAGCAATAATATAAAGGACTTAAATCATCCTCCAGAATTACTAATAGCCCAAGAGCCCACGACGATCTGACCTTCGTCATTTTATAAAACCTGAAAGTTTCTCTGTGTATGTCCCTAATAGAGGTAAAAACGATCCCCAAATATGAAGTTCGGATCGCGGTGGCTTTGGAAGTTATCAGGTAGCAAAGGTGTAAAAAATTACACCTCAAATTCGTTAAAGTATAAAGGTCAGTTTTTATATATTTTATTTGGACTAATATTAGAAATCACGTCGTCCATTGTCAGACACTTTGAATGGTGGAAACCCTCTGTCAGACACCCTAAAGTATTAAAAAATATTATTCAACTTTCGTCATTTTATAAAAGCTGAAATTTATATATGTTACTTGACAAACTATCAAACTATGATTTCTCAGTTGTCAGACACTTTCGATGGTGGCTTTGCCGTGTCAGACACATTAAAGGTCTACCGTAGGTGCGAGCGCGAGGTATATTCAATGTGATTTATTTTACAAACGAAAAGAGATAGACCCATAGTTATTTTGGAGAGTTTGTAGATTAAATCATGAAATTAATAAATCATGCAAAAAAGTCTACATCAATGACCCAGTTTTAGAGTTACAGATCAAAAATCTAAAAAAACACTATTTTTTTGAACATTTTTTTATATAATATCGTTATTTTTATTAGATTTTTGTTCCATATTTTTATTTTATTTCTACTTATCAATCAGATAAACTTTCTAGCTTTCAAATGACACTACTTTTAACAAAATACACCGATTACTTAAAAAGAAACAAAGACAAAACAAAAAGATGAGCATTTCATTAAAAAATAAATTAAAGCGCCGTACACACTATTAAGGTACTATTAGTATTTATTTACTTGGAGTGTAATGAATTAACGTTAATTCTCCCATAAGTACTAATTTATTGTAAAAGCAAACGCGACAGGTAGTTTACTCACGTTAATTCTTTACACTCGGGGTACCTACTGAAGCATATTTTCATTTACCACCATACCATATTTTCAAGGGTGTCAGTTTTTATATATTTTATTTGGAATAATATTAGAAATCACGTCAACCATTGTCAGACACTTTGAACGGTGGAAACCCCCGTCAGACACCCTTAAAGTTTTAAATAATAATGCTCATCTATTCGTTCTTTTCCTTGTTTCTTTTTACGTAATCGGTGTATTTTGTTCAAAGTAGTGTCATTTGAAAGCTAGAAAGTTTATCTAGTTGATAAGATGAAATAAAATAAAAATATGGAACAAAAACTTAATAAAAATAACGACAATTATAAAAAAAACAAAATAATTGTGTAATTTTAGATTTTTGATCTGTAACTCTAAAACTGGGTCATTGATGTAGAATTTTTTGAATGATTTATTAAATTTCATGATTTAATCTACAAACTCTCCAAAATAACCATGGGTCTATCTCTTTTCGTTAGTAAAAAAAATCACATTGAATATACCTCGCGCTCGCACCTACGGTAGACCTTTCATGTGTCTGACACGGCAAACCCACCATGGAAAGTGTCTGACAACTGAGAAATCATCTTTTGATAGTTCGTTAAGTAACATATATAAATTTCAGCTTATATAAAATGACGAATATGAATAATCCTTACTATAATGTTATAAATGCGAAAGTGAGTTTGTTTGTTTGTTTGTTACGCCTTCACGCCTCAACTACTCAACGGATCATCATGAAATTTGGCATACAGATAGCCTATGGTATGGAGAAGGACATATGCTACTTTTTATCCCGGGAACGCGAGTGAAACCGCGGGGGACAGCTAGTATTTTTTAATACTTTAAGGGTGTCTGACAGGGGGTTTCCACCGTTCAAAGTGTCTGACAATGGATGATGTGATTTCTATTATTATTCCAAATAAAATGTATAAAAACTGACACCCTTGAAAATATGGTATGGTGGTAAATAAAAATATGGTTCAGTAGGTACCCCGAGTGTAAAGAATTAACGTGAGTAAACTACCTATCGCGTTTGCGTTTACAATAAATTATTTTTTATGGGAGAATTAACGTTAATTCATTACACTCCAAGTAAATAAATACTAATAGTACCTTAATAGTACGTACGGCGCTTTAATTTATTTTTTAATGAAATGCTCATCTTTTAGTTTTGTCTTTGTTTCTTTTTAAATAATCGGTGTATTTTATTAAAAGTAGTATCATTTGAAAGCTAGAAAGTTGATCTGATTGATAAGTAGAAATAAAATAAAAATATGGAACAAAAATCTAATAAAAATAACGACATTATATAAAAAAATGTTCAAAAAAATAGTGTTTTTTTAGATTTTTGATCTGTAACTTTAAAACTGGGTCATTGATGTAGACTTTTTTGCATGATTTATTAATTTCATGATTTAATCTACAAACTCTCTAAAATAACTATGGGTCTATCTCTTTTCGTTTGTAAAATAAATCACATTGAATATACCTCGCGCTCGCACCTATGGTAGACCTTTAATGTGTCTGACACGGCAAAGCCACCATCGAAAGTGTCTGACAACTTAGAAATCATCTTTTGATAGTTCGTCAAGTAACATATATAAGTTTCAGCTTTTATAAAATGACGAAAGTTGAATAATATTTTTTAATACTTTAAGATGTCTGACAGGGAGTTTCCACCGTTCAAAGTGTCTGACAATGGACGACATGATTTCTAATATTAGTCCAAACAAAATATATAAAAACTGACCTTTATACTTTAACGAATTTGAGGTGCAATTTTTGACACCTTTGTTACCTGATAACTTCCAAAGCCACCGCGATCCAAACTTCATATTCGGGGATCGTTTTTACCTCTATTAGGGACATACACAGAGAAACTTCCAGGTTTTATAAAATGACGAAGGTCAGATCTTCGTGGGCTCTTACTCTATAATGTCGATAGGCGTCGGTGGCTACTTTGTGTGGTACTTCCTTCTTTTTTCTACCAAATATCGAATATTGTCGATACCTGGTTCAAAAGTCTTAACATTTGACAGGGCTACGCCTATATCTCAAAAACTAGAGCTCGCAGATCTGCTTGCTTCTAAAATGTGTTATTAATTTTTAAAATGTGTCTAATAATAATTCAGTTCAATGTCTCTCACTCAGGTAATGCCACACTGCTGCTTCCTATCAGATTGGATAGGATTGCTAGCTTAATAACCAGCCTTCTACCATAAAAATCACCTACGACATACTAAGCGGAAGCACTCACCAACCTTTATCAACGAGCTTCGCCCCCATCGATATATCGAACCCGACTGGGCGCATGTCTTGCTGCGGGCTCGGCGCCTTCAGTATCTCAACCTCGTACTCTGTTACACCGTCGTCCGATGCCGATATCAGCTTTGTGTCTTCTACCTAAGAGTTCAAAAGACATTGGGCCTTGCGATTTAAAATAATTGATATTTCTTTACCATGATGTGAAGTGATGATACTGTCGAAGATGGAATTTGCTTTATTTATTGCAGCAAAAATTGCTCGTGCGATATATTTTTAAGTTTTCCAAGTAATTGGGCTATGCCAACAGAATTAAAAAACGTGGACTGGCAACCAACTCCATAAACGTATTAAAAGCTCTGTTTATCTGTTACCTTTTTACGCCTAAACCGCTGAGTCGATCGCGATACAATTTGGCACGCAAATGGCCTATGGTATGTAGAGGAATTTAGGCATTTTTTATCACAACACCACGGCGGACAGCTATCAAATGCAAGTGTATTAAGTGCTATGTTATTTGACCTGTACAACGCAGTCAGCGCCAGCGGGCACAGCGGCTCCGGTGTTGATCCGCACGCACTCGCCGAGCCGCAGCGGCGCGGTGGGCGCGTCGCCGGCCGTCAGCGCCGCGCGCACTCGACGCACACCCGCCCCGTCTGAACTTACGCACGCGTAACCTGACCACACCAATGAAAAGTACCTGGTATAATTATGATACAGACCTATAAGCCTAAAGACCTGAGAGAAGATCCACTAACTTTTGCATGAGACCGCAATCGTACAATGTTGGCTAGCAGCGAGTATTATTGGCCGCTTCTTAGGGTCCGCTACATTGAATGCTGGAGAGCCGTCCTAGCGCGCTAACAAAAGAATTGTAAAATAATCCATTTCAATTACCCAGAACTCTATTTTTAAACGCGTATCAATAGATGCTCTTCTCTCCGAGCCTGTCTAGGTGAACGACCCTTATGCAGTACTAGTGCATAAGCTGATAAGCGAGGTTATCCGGATATTTGACTTCTTTATAGGCTTATTGTTCTGTGACTTATAGTCAACTAGGTAGCTTTGGCATGAATTGCAGCTACGGTCTTGGATCCCAAGGAAAACGAAAGGTCGTTAGGGTCATGACTGCTTACTTTGTTCGAGGATGAAGGGAGATATCAAACTACCCCCGGGACTGGCTATCATAGCGCCGCGCGGGAAGAGGCTCTGATACGAGAATCCTTCCCCCTACTACAGCGCAGATGGCGACCACCGTGGGGTTATAGTCGGTACAAGTCCGGCATAACCTGGCCGCTCCCCTCAGGGCGGTCGCGTATACTATGAGGATTTCCCCACGATAAAAAGGTCCCTTTGGCATGTCAGTGTAATATTGATGATGATTGCCTAAAAATCTAATTTTTTGCATGACACAAGTTTTTTTAAGTAAGTATATAATATAATGAGATAAGTATTATAGTTTGATAAAAACCAAATTGATCTCAACTTCCTGATGTCTGGTTTTTTAGTAGCTTTACAACTCATGAAATCAAACCGAGATAAAATAGTTTCTTTGTAGGAATCATGTAGGAATATTACAACCTATTGAACTTTGACCTGCTCGTATAGACTGAGGCACGACCGGTATTTCTATAATAATTAATCGAGAGTTAACGACGATTTAACTATAAAATAATGGTTACTATGACAAGTCTTTACATAAGAAACTAATCATTTGTGGCGCTCTGTACTTTCATACACAAGATTTTACCGAATTTTACGATACTCAACAAACTTCTTGTATCCCTCCGATCAATTAAAACATCCAGTTTCCCGCCGATCAATTAAAACATCCAGTACCTACTTACTTAACCTATATTTACGTACCTAGCTTTAGAGTATTATTATGTCTGTTCCTACAATTTGGTAGATAAATCATTGATCAATTATGAAATATTTTTTAGCAAAGTCACCTATTCTAAATGTATATATTGTGTATATCATTCATCAAGTAGTAAAATTTGTTTCGCAAAAATGTATGATATAGTTAAGTATGCAAACTGGTGTATACTTAGTAAGATAGCAATTTGTTTGCACAACATTTAAAGTACACATGCTAGTTGAACAAATTATTATAACAGTTGCTATTATCATGTCTGCAAATTGTGTTCAAAGGTGACATTATTGGTTTATTCATTTCCAAACCAACTGTGCTCTACCCATGAATTTATGAACATTTAACTGCATTCTGCAGAACTGAAAAGTGCCAAAATTACATGCTAAATATATTTTTATCCTTACCATCTTTTACTGAAGCAGGGAATGGCGGCATCGGTTCTTTAGCTGACATGGTCTGCGCCACCACTTTTCCCAAGCCCTCATCTAATGTCACAATTTCCAACTGCTCACTCCATTGGGCCATGATCTCATCAACTATTTTCCACGCCTCTGACATCTCCAGCATTGGAAATGGTGACTCCCTAGGCCTTAGGGCCACTTTAGAAACATCCACTTTACTATGAGGGCAATGACCATGATTAAACTGCATTGAATCATGAATCGTTCTCACTTCAGACAAATCATTATGTATTAACGAGATTGCATGGGGCAACACAGGCTTCACAACTTCAAAGCATTCGGTGACAGCTTTTTTACTCCCGGGGAAATTTATTATCAGTGTCTTGTCTCTTATCCCAGCAGCTGCTCGTGATAGCATTGCCATGTGAGTCTTCTTTAAACTTGCCATAGTGATAGCAACTGTAATAGCCGGAACTTCTCTATGAATCACTGCCTTTGTTGCTTCGGGAGTCACATCTCTGATACTCATCCCGGTACCTCCTGTTGTCAAAACCAGATCTAAGTTTGAATCACAAAAATATTTAAGTTCTCGTTCGATTATTTCACGTTCATCAGGGATAATTATTGTGTGTAAGTTTGCTTCGGGAAACAGGTCTTTGACAAAACTTGCCAGAGCCGGGCCTGACGTGTCTTTTGAATTATCCCTGAAGCAGGTGTCACTGATAGTGATGACAGCTACTGCCTTCACCATTTTTCAGATCTAATTGGGAAACAAAATAATTGATTAGGTAAATTTTTAACTGTAGTGCAGGTAGTTAAAATATAATCAATCCAAGATTTCAATTTAAAAAAAATGGTATAGCAGTATGGTAGTCAAAGCAGTTATTTTAATTTAAAAATAAATAATTAGGCAGGAAATAAAAAATTTTAGGTTTTAAAGTACCTAAAACAAAATAATTAAGTAGGTATTTATTAATGTTACTATGTCTACCTAAACAAACTTTATTTTATAGATTGTACTTATTAAAAATTAAAAAGAGAAAGTGCGTCGTTCTATTAAAATACTATGAATCTAAAAATACTCACCAATTTAAGTCACACTTACACAACAGCCGAGCGATCACCACGCTACACGCGTATCAACAAAACAAATATGTACCAAATTAGACTTTATTACATCACACAAGCTGATAAGTAGTTCGGGACAAAAATAACAAGCCTTATTTATTGATAAGCGGTGAATACCGGCGCGCGACCGCGATCTCAAAACAAAATTACCTATCTATTTATCTCCTTCACATTATTTATTCATTATCTGTGCATGACATACTTAAACTGACATTGACAGTTGTACACTATGGGCAACTTTACAAATGTTAATCGATGCATTCAGAGCTAAAAAAAGGTACCTCTGGCCCTGATTCTGTTGTTCACAACTAAACTAATTTTAATGTCACTCTGTCTCTTTCTAACAAAGAACATAAGAAAAGGATGTAAGGAATTTAGTCCTGTCAAATTAGTCCAATGCTTGTTTTCAATATAAATTTAGTCGCCATCTATCGCGGTTACGCCTAAATACACGCAAAATAAGACGGCAAAGATTAATTTGACAACTTAAAATATGTTCTATCCTTTTTCAATAATGTTCGTAAGAAAGAGATGAGATGTGACTATAATTAGTTTAGTGCGATTTACAACAGAATCGGCACCACTGTTGATTATTTTACTAACTAAACGAATAATATCATATAAATAAAAGATGTATAAATAATCTGTATTCCTTCTCTATTATTCGTAATTAAACATCATAATTTTCAAAATGATCTTTTTCTAGAAAACAAGGCGGTGAAACCGCGTGATGGAAGATTATGTATAATAAATGCTTAATTTTTTATTTAGACCAAATATGTTAAATACAACAATAATCACAACCATATCTCAATTACATAATTTTCTTATCACTAAAACATGATTATACATATAACTTATTAAAAATAATACATAATTTATATAATACTTTCATACTGATCTCGTGCGGTTCTAACATGCTCTTTGTCTAATGTAATAGTTACAGAGGCTTCTATCAAGCGTTGAAGTGGCGAGTAATGACGCAGGGCGACCGAATTACCGACAACAATTAATTTATGTTTAGCGCGCGTAACGCTCACTGCTAATCGACGTTGATCGTTCAGTATTTCCCCCTCCTGTTAGAAAAAAACATACTATAATATTATCGCTGGGGAACATAGCAAAATAAATTGTGCATATATAAATTTGGCAGAGATGGAAATGTTCATAAAATTTGTAACCACTTTTTACTAACTAAATAAAAAAATACAAAAAAATCTACTGTTAAATGTGGATTGCACAATTTGAAAATAAAAGATATTTTTCGCTCATAGTTGCTCATATTAAATTTAATTCGATTCGTAAAAATATTGTTACACTTTTGATTACCAACCTTGACAGTTTTATCGTTTTTCCTATCGTGGTGTTTCGTGCAAGAGTATATAATGACGGACTTGTCTCTGCCCTGGAACTGGTCGACTGTGCTGACCTCTACCGACAAGTTTGCTAACGCACGACGTAACAGAGCCACTTGCTCGCGGTACGGTGCCATTACACCTATATCTGAACTATCAATACCAACCTAGAAGGAAAAACACTACGTACAATATATTTTATTAATTACACCATATGAAAGCAGTAACATCGGAAAAACATGAACAACATTACGAAAACCATTCAGGCACCGCTGAAGGTTACCAACTACTTCGGGGTACCATTCTAAGACCCCTCTAATATTATAAATGCAATACAATCAAGCCGTAATTAACAATATTTCGTAGTCAATCGTTTCGTAGTTCAATAGGTAGTCTTTAAAATTGACCTGAGTTCATCGTATTGATTTTTTTCCATTTTTCTCCGTTTTTTAGGAAATAGGGCATTTGACTGACATGCAAAAGTTAGGATAGTTAGGTTTTGTAGCTAGTAATTAGAAATAATAAAAAGCATTCAATTTATAAATAGCTTTTTAAATAAAATCCGTACAGAGTTAAGATGGCTTTACCTCTGTAGCCGATCCTCATTTATTTTATGTAAAACAACTACACTGACCTCTTTCAAAGTATTGACCAAAACCATCACTATGCACGCCTCATCTACATTGAGGCATGACTTGTGTCTACTAGTGCCGCCCTCTGCCGTGGATACCGCGCTATGTGTGTCTAGGAACAACACTGAGTGTTCTAGCTCGGGACTGCACGCCATTTGCAACCATGATGCCTTTGTAATAAGGTTCGATATTTTCTGCAATTAATAATTTTATGTGAGTATATTTGAAATGAAAATTGTAGCAGCACGTTTCAGCGAGATATAAAGAGATTTTAAATGTTATGCTTTCGGATATGTTTGTCAACTTTGTGTCTACGTGAAAACAGATTGACACCATGCCATATATTTTTTATAAAAATAATGATAGTACAATTTGAATTCTATTACCTGCAGGTCAATGTTGCATTTGGCTTGAGCGACTTGTTCATCGGCACATTTCAGACGGTTGTCGTACGCAACTGTATTGGCGACTGAGACTATTGCTTCGTTCATACGATATTGTAACCGCAGTGTTACTGTCGCATCTACATTCATTAATCTATGGAACAAGCTCTCTTCCATTCCTAAACGCCTAGAAGAAATATAATTTACCATTATTATAATCTTAATATATAAAATGATAAACTGATTGTTGATATATCAGCCCACAGCCCAAACCGCTGGACCTAGAGATTTGAAATTCTGCACAAAGATACCTTATACAGTGGAGGCATCCACTAAGGAAGGATTTTTGGAAATTCCACCCCTAAGAGGGTAAAATAGGGGATGACAGTTTGTATGCAAGTCCGTCAGTTTTAAAGTTAGGATCTTCAAATTTTGTGTTTAGGCTGACGATTGAAAATTAATGTGTAGTTATCTCAGCGTTTGTGATAATTCCACCACCGAAGGGAGGAAAAGGGGGATGAAGTTGGGTATGCAAGTCCTTCAATTTCAAAGTAAACTTCACTAAATGTATTATTATACGGTGTAGACATCCACTAAGGAAGGATTTTTGGAAATTCCACCCCTAAGGGGTTAAAATAAGGGATGAAAGTTTGTATGCAAGTTCGTCAGTTTTGAAGTTAGGAGCTTCAAATTTTGTGTTTAGGCTGACGATTGAAAATTAATATATAGTTATCTCAGCGTTTGTGGTAATTCCACCACCGAAAGGAGGAAAAGGGGGATGAAGTTGTGTATTGCAAGTCCTTCAATTTCAAAGTAAACTTCACTAAATGTATTATTATACGGTGTAGACATCCACTAAGGAAGGATTTTTGGAAATTCCACCCCTAAGGGGGTAAAATAAGGGATGAAAGTTTGTATGCAAGTCCGTCAGTTTTGAAGTTAGGATCTTCAAATTTTGTGTTTAGGCTGACGATTGAAAATTAATGTATAGTTATCTCAGCGTTTGTGATAATTCCACCATCGAAGGGAGGAAAAGGGGGATGAAGTTGTGTATGCAAGTCCTTCAATTTCAAAGTAAACTTCACTAAATGTATTATTATACGGTGTAGGCATCCACTAAGGAAGGATTTTTGGTAATTGCACCCCTAAGAGGGTAAACTTAATAATAATCTTAATGTATAAAATGATAACCTGATTGTTGATATATCAACGCACAGCCCAAACCGCTGGATCTAGAGATTTGAAATTTTGCACAGAGATACCTTGTATAGTGGAGGCATCCCCTAAGGAAGAATTTTTGGAAATTCCACCCCTAACAGGGTAAACTAAGGGATGAAAGTTTGTATGCAAGTCCGTCAGTTTTGAAACTAGGATCTTCAAATTCTGTGTTTAGGCTGACGATTGAAAATTAATATATAGTTATCTCAGCGTATGTAATAATTCCACCACCGAAGGGAGGAAAAGGGGGATGAAATTGTGCATGCAAGTCCTTCAATTTCAAAGTAAACTTCACTAAATGTATTATTATACGGTGTAGGCATCCACTTAGGAAGGATTTTTGGAAACTCCACCCCTAACAGGGTAAAATAAGGGATGAAAGTTTGTATGCAAGTCCGTCAGTTTTGAAGTTAGGATCTTCAAATTTTGTGTTTAGGCTGACGATTGAAAATTAATGTATGGTTATCTCAGCGTTTGTGATAATTCCACCATCGAAGGGAGGAAAAGGGGGATGAAGTTGTGTATGCAAGTCCTTCAATTTCAAAGTAAAGTTCACTAAATTTAATATTATACAGTGGAGGCATCCACTAAGGAAGGATTTTTGGAAATTCCACCCCTAAGTGGGTAAAATAGGGGATGACAGTTTGTGTGCAGTCCGTCAGTTTTAAAGTCAGGATCTTAAAATTTTGTGTTTAGGCTGACGATTGAAAATTAATGTGTTGTTATCTCAGCTTTTTTGACAATTCCACCCCCGACAGGGTAAAAAGGTATGGGATGTAAGTAAGTCATTCAGTTTCAAAGTAAACGTCACTTAATATGTGTTATTATTACACAGTGTAGCCAACCACTAAGGATTTTTGGATATTCCATCCTTAAGGGGGTAAAATAGGGGATGCAAGTTTATATGAAAGTCCATCAGTTTCGAACTTAAAATTAATTTATATGTGCCTCATCATTTATATGTAATAGCAAACCGCATATCTGGACAACTAGATAAACACCAACCTCCTGAACAGGCCGGATTTCGCCGCGGTTTATCAACTACAGATCATCTCCACTCACTCAACCAGCTCATCGAAAAACATCACGAGTTCAAGCTCCCACTATACCCAGCATTCGTTGACTACACCAAAGCGTTCGACAGCATTACACACACATCCATATTCGAAGCCCTCAATAGCCATGATATAGATACTACCTACATCAACATTCTAAAAAATATTTATCAAAATAGCTCGGCAACAATTAAAATGGAAACAACTGGAACGATTTTCCTCATACAGAAAGGAGTCAAACAAGGGGACCCGCTATCTCCTAAACTATTTACTGCAGTGCTAGAAGAAGTTTTTAGGAAACTGGCACACGGTTGGAAGGAGAAAGGTGTCGTCATGGGAAGCAAAAGATTGAATAACCTCCGTTTTGCTGATGACATCATCCTTTTCTCATCTTCAGCCTCCGAGCTAAACGAAATGCTTAAAGACCTTAATGAGGCAAGTCTTGAGGTCGGACTTAGCATGAACATGTCAAAGACTAAGCTTATGACAAATAGCGAGAAACGTAGGATTGAAATGGGGGGTGTGGTGATTGAATATGTTCATGAGTTCATCTACTTAGGTCAAATAGTCTCATTCCAGGAAAGGCAAGATAAAGAAGTCACACGATGCACAGAAAATGCCTGGAAGAGCTATTGGTCTATGAAGGAGCTAATGACGGGTAAAATGCCAATAGCGCTCAAACGGAAACTCATGGACATGTGCATTTTGCCTATTCTCACCTACGGCGCTCAGACTTGGTCCTTGACAGAACAGCAGAGGTCCGCCCTCGGAGTTTGCCAGCGTGCCATGGAGCGTAGTATATTGGGAGTCAAACTTACAGACCGCATAAAAAATACTATACTACGATCCAAAACACAAATCGCCGATGTGTTTTATAAGGCGGCAAAGTTGAAGTGGGACTGGGCTGGTCACGTGTGTCGCATGCCGAATGATATGTGGGCGAAAATTATTACAGAGTGGACCCCACAAAATGTTAAGCGGCGCCGTGGTAGACCCCGCCGGAGATGGCGAGATGAATTAGAGTGCTTCAAAAAGAACTGGTTCAGCGTAGCAGCCGACCGTGAAGGATGGAAAAAGGAAAGGGAGGCCTTTGCCCAGCAGTGGGACAGAATAGGCTAATATTATTATTATTATGTGCCTCAACGTTTTTGATAATTCCGATCCCGAAAGGGCAAAAAGGGGGATGAATTTGTGTATGGAAGTACACTAAATTTATTATTTAAGCTTATGGTTATAAACTAACGCAACGAATATCGGTGTTGTTGGAATTTGAACCCTTAAGGAGTGAAAAGGGGGATTAAATTTAGTATATGAAGTTCTTTATTTTCGGAGTGAAAATTTCAAAATTTATTATTTCGTGATGGTATTTGCGTATTGAAATGACTCGCCTAAACAACATCAGGAAAAAGAGAGGAATCGGTATTAAAACAAAGATCCGGTTATTACGAGCATTGGTATTCCTCATTTTCATGTATGGAGTGGAAGCGTGGACTATACTGGCCCGAGAAAGAAAAAGGATTGATGCATTCGAGATGTGGTGCTGGAGACGGATGTTGGAAATACCTTGGACCGCTAAACGCAACAATGCATCAATCCTATCGCAGCCCCAAATTAAAACACGATTGTCCACCATATGCCACCAACGTATTTTTTCGTATTTCGGCCACATGGTGCGCAAAGGCGATGAAAGTTTGGAAATCTGATCATAGTTGGAAACACAGAAGGAAAACGACTACGTGGTCGTTTACCAACAAGATGGTCCGATCAAATAAAAGACTCATTGTCCATCGCCGCAATGTTATTGAGGCCAAAATATTTACTGGTTCTGCCAGAGGAGAAACAGTCTTCTTGCCGCGTATACCATTGATCCCAAAACACCTTCCGTTTTAATTTAAAAGATAACAGTTCCTAATTAAGGTTTGCAGTCACAGGGAAAAACTCTGAAATTTGCTAGAGTTGATTTGCGGCAGGACTGTTTCAGTTTAATGTAGCATCCTCGCATATGAGCTCTGAATCTAGGTGAATTTTTGTCAATATCACACGTAGTGGCGGACAATAGCCATGAACAAAGCTCTATATTGTTACAATGATTCATATCTAGAAAAAAGAAATAATCTACGCGGACGAAGTCGCGGGCTATAAAGCTAGTAAAAATATAAAATAAACTTTGTTTTCAACAAGTTAAATTTCAAAATTACCTGGCAGCTCGACTTCTGACTACCGGAGGCAGTTGATCAGGATCCCCAACCAAGACGAAGACTTCCGCAGCGAAGAGGGGACGTAATACTGTGCATTGCAGAACCTTGAATGATAAGCAAATTAATAGTAAAGAATAATCATCATTCACAACTGATGGAAAGACCTGGAAGAACCGGGAACCACGGCTTGGTGAAAATTCATTTTCATCGAGTATGATTAAAAATGTATACCAAAAAGCTTTTTTTTAGGTAGTGTTGACGAGTAAATAGTAATAATATAGAAGTTTTACCTGTGTGGCTTCATCTACAATGCAGATATCGAAGTTGGTCCGTGCTAGCATCGCGTGAGTCGCTCCTAGGCATGTCACTCCTACTACTTCCTGCAAAGAGTAAGAGAGATTACGTCAAAAACGAACCGTCTGTTGGTCCTTTATGTGTTTCATTACATATGCTTTAAATAATCAATGGGCAATTCATTTTTAACGCACGCACGTAAAGCCGTTGGTCCCGGTTATTACTTAATTGTGATAGTCGTTAAGCTAATTGGAGGCCTCCTTGGCGCCTTGAAAACTCCAACAGTAGGTTTACCACTAGCCTACCTCCACCGATCCGCAGTGGGCACGCGTGGTGGAGTATCTGTCCATTCCCTTTCACCCTCATTTGTGAAAGGAGGCCTGTGCTCAGCAGTGGGACATTATAGGCTGATGATGATGAATTCATTTTTGTGATATCTGACATCATCATTTTCTCACTAATATTATAAATGTCAAAGTTACTGACTCAATCATGCATAAACGGAGGAACGGATTTGGCACACAAATAGTATGATATCCTGGATTAACACATAGGATACTTTTAATCCCAAGCTTCGATCGGCCACATCGAGGAAATATCCCTATAGAGTAGTAATACTGAACAATATAATTCCACAACTAGTCAGTGATTTGTCACTGAATTTGAACAGTAAGGACCACTCGCTGCGTTGTGTGTTTTTGACTTGGCCAATCAGAGTGCATGCGTCCTTGTCTTAACCAATCAGCGCGCATTGTCGGCGGTGGGAAATTGGCGGAATTTATTTCAACCAAAATGAACGTCATTGCGCTTCTATAGGTTAATTGTTCCATGTTCGGACACTACCTAATCCACACATCCAAATGTTCAAAACCATAATGTAGTTACCATAGAGTCATAGATAGCGGAGAGTTGTTCAGGCGTTTCACAGCGTGCAGTAAGAGTTCGCTCGCTCCGGTCTAACAGCGAGGCTGCCATTCGCGACGAAGACCCCAACCGCATCACACGCAACGACTTTGGTAACCTATACAAAAGCATCAAGCAGGTTCATACTTTAAGCCTAGAAGACCCTTACTGAAGCATATATTTTATTATCGATGGAATCTTACGTGGGGACAGTAGTTTTGATGGGCCAAACTCTCTTCTTTATTTCTTTGTTGGTCTCATAATAAAAGTTGTTCAGCATGACTATGGTACTTAGTTCAAGTTTAAAATTGTCTATTGATTTGTTTGATTTATTTACATTAAATTTTGTATTATGATACTGAAAGTATACCAAACATACACATTACCATTTTATGAATTTATACCAATTTTGTACAGCATTACTCGTGAGCTCGGTTTTGCTTCCGTAAGGGTCTTCTATTAGTTACAGCTTTTACAATATCTCTTTCCTTTTCTACCTTTATTTCGCCTTTAATTAAAATTATAACAATACCTGCTCAAAACTGTGTCGACGGCAGAGTGCGTGTGCGCAGTGACCAGCACACGCTTTTTCAGAGCAACTAACATTTGTATGAGGACGCTTATTGTTTGTGTCTTACCTGGATAATAAAATATTAGATATGTTTATATTTACCCAGTAGGAAGTAATAGTTCTGCTGCAGTTTTTTCCGCAAGTGAATTTATATTGCGAAAAAAGCTTTACAGTATCTTATTTGACGGGCCAGTTGGCGCAGTTGGTTAGGATTCCACCTATCGCGCCTCAGGTCGTGGGTTTGATTCCCACACAGGACATGCATTTGTGTGCATGAACATGTCTGCATGTCCTGAGTCTGGGTGTAATTATGTATATTAAGTATGTATTTACAAACAAAAAGTAGTATATGTATTACATCAGTTATCTGGTTTCCATAGTACAAGCTCTGCTTAGTTTGGTATCAGATGAGTAAGGGATGTTCGAGGATATTTATTTATAATTTAATCATATTCTTCAACTAATATAAATACATGTTATATTATATAACAATTTCCTATGCAAAGGCTTCTCCAAAAACTTCATACAACAAATTACAGCCCAATTAAATCTAAATACCTTTTCACGTTTATAAATACAAAGTAGTTCTTATTTCTTTACAATAAGGTTCATCCATATTATATAAATAACCATAGATTTAACAGATAAACCTTATTTTGACGCAATAAGGTTATTTTTACTTTGAAATTCTTAAACATCGATAGGCATTATAATCCCACAAAATTATCTAGCCCGGTGAGAGAGTCGCTGTTATCGCATTTGGTCGAGCAAACAACCAATGAACGTAGTGTTTATATTCTCTTTGACCAATGCCGATTGACATTTCAATATGGCGTCGCCGCGTCGTTAGTTTCCTATTTTGACCACCGGATCAGATAAGTTTGTAAGATTATAGATTAGTAGTTTTTTTTAATACGAAGAATACGGTAGATAAGCCTACTGCGATTACCGCCTCATGGTTAGCGGTTACCGTAGCCATATGAACGCTTGCAATACACTAGGCATCACTTGTTACCGACCCTTCCCCCTCCCCAATGAGCTCTAGCAACTTTAATCACGCGCAGAAACACAACATAAAGTTATTTGGTGTTCTGTAAGGTGGAGGTACTTCCACAGTGCAGCTGCTCTTTGAGCGAATAAACTGATGATCTACTCTCTCCTCCTCCTCCTCTCATAAAAGTGACCTCATCATATCAACTTAAAGATGTTCACTACATAAACCTCGCTGGTCGCAATCTATTTCGCTGAGATTTAAAATGCATTTCCCACATACCTGTTCCAGGTAATCCCTGTAGCAACGCATAGTGTTTGGCCGCGAGAGCTTTGAGCACTGCCCTCTGTTGTTCTATGTTTAGTGATCGCATTAATTTGGAGCCCAGTCTGCCAACCTCGCGAGATAATTTAGCCTCGAATTGTGGACTTGCCTTGTCTATTATTAAGCTATAATAATAAATGTTCTTTAGTTTGTGGCTACTTATAATAACTTTATTGTTAACCCACCACTAGTGACGTGCAATGCGGCGGCTACTCAAAATCACGCACGACGCAAATCGATGGGGCGATGGAAACAGTATTTTATAAACACCCGGTCTCACAGACCTATATGTCACCAGTAGCGAGTTAACTAGCTTCCGTCACGCGGTTTCACTCGCCTTTCCGTGATCAAACTAGCCTGTTTCTCTCCGGCACATAACCTATATCTATGCAAACATCACGCCGATCCGTTACTACGTGAAAGAAGTAGATTACTAGAACATTAGAAAACCGCTATATTGAACCGGTTTCAAATTGAAACTGATTGCAACAAAGTAACGTATTCCACGTACAGGCCTTGTGTGAAGTGTATGGCTGGATATCATTAATAACTATTTTAACAACACTATAGCACATGATGAATTCTGGATCTATTATGCGATCGTAACAATATTATCCTTATACTCACTTTCGAAGCCTGAGCGCTCGATCGCTATCTTCCATGAGCACACCAAGATTGGTTAGATTCTGTACTGTAGTGGCGTAGGATTCGTACGTGTCTATATTGTACACAGTCTCTTTACTTAATCTACGACTGAGATCTCTGAAACAAAAGCGATATTTATTTTACACGAATGAAAAATATTAAAATTTAAATAGTATCTCCTTATAGGCCCTTTATGGCTTATTTAAATACGCGGTTCCAAAGATTTGCATACATTTTATACTCTAATTACAAAAGATGGTTTAAAGCAAGTCTAGTAAAATCTAGGTTTTAAGATAGCCCTGGCTCTATTTGTTATATGACGTTAGAAAGTGACGGATATATTGAAATACTGTTTTGTTAGACAATGGTGCCGATTCTGTTGTAAATCGTACTAAACAAATTTTAGTCACATCACAACTCTTACAAACATTACTGAAAGAGGATAGAAAATATTTAAAGCCGTCTGTGATGGCTACGTCCGAACCACCACACTTAATGTCATATCAAAGGATGAAGAGGATGATGTCATGTCAAGTCGGTAGGGATTGTCAAAATTGAGAAGCCGACGATTGGTATTTCAAATCGAGCGTTTCCGTGCTTCGGAAGGCAAGGAAAGCCGTTGGTCCCGGTTATCACTTAATTGTGATAGTCGTTAAGCTAGTTGGAGGCCTTCTAGGCGGCTTGAAAACTCCAACAGTAGGTTGACCACTAGCCTACCTCCACCTCGCCGCAGTGGGCACGCGTGGTGGAGTATCTGCCCATTCCCTTTCACCCTCATTTGTGTGCAGGAGGCCTGTGTGTGACATTATAGGCTCATGATGATGATGAGGTACTTAAAATTAGTTTTTGACAATGTAGGCTTCCTGTACAAAAGACTATAATAAAATGAAACTTACCGTTCCAATAATATATGCAGTGTTTTTTCGTTGACTAGTGATATGACGCCAGCTGCGATCCACGGTCGGTTCTCAATGCTGACTATCGAAAATTCACCCTCTTGTGGACCTTTAGTACCTCCACTGAACTCATTAACTACATCTGGGAATAAAATTTGAGTCAATATCTAATAAATAAAACGAACTCTGCCTAACTGGCAGACAATGCAGACTATTAAAATGAAACACCCCTAAGTTCCACCCCCTCCCTACCTTTATTGATATTCTGTTTCTTAAACTTGTGCATATATCTGTCACCTATCACTTCAACTGATTTTAGTATCAAATTCGATGCACAAGTGCCTTTTTTGGAGCTGTAAAAAATGAAAAAATACTTATTAATGATGTTTATTATATGTCCTACTGCAGTAAGGTCTGGTCTTTATTATGACTCAATTAATGAGTCGAGTTAGTGCCAAAATTAATTTGCAATGATTTCTTACTGCCCAAAACCAAAGCCTTTTAATTGTAATACAAAGAGCGCTTGTAACTCAGTCCACGTGACATAAGTGTAACTATAGTTGTCTCTTTTTCTCTCAGGGATAATGTAACTTTGTTGCAATAAATTTCAATCACTTTCGAATTGAAACCGGTTCAATAAAGTGGTTTACTGATATTTTTTTACGTTCTGGAAAATGCAAACAATGCTTTATTGGATGTGGATCCATTTCCGTTTTTTTTATATTTCTACCGATTAAGAGGTTGTTTCAATCTGAATCTTTACTTTGTCTCTCTCTTTCTTACGCCCTCACTCTAGTACGCCCACACCTTGGGTGGTTTACTCCGATCGCGCCAAAAAAAAAAAATTACCGTTTGTCAACACTATCCGTCCAAAGAGCGTGCAAAGGAGACGACGTCATCTGTACTCTTTCCTCTATCCTGAGCAGCGCCGTCCAGTGCAAAAAGTACTTTATATGTTCCGGCGATAGATGTCCCAATGCTTGATCGCGCAGTTTTGATAGCGGATGCTTTTCCGATACGCTAGGACCTTCCGTGTGCCTGTTGAACATTGATGGGTTAAAACAATAGTGAAAAAAAACCGGCCAAGTGCGAGTCAGACTCGCACATGGAGGGTTCCGTACAATATTAACTAACTCAACTTTGCTGTAAAAAATAAATGTTTCATGTATGTTTCTTTAATATTTAACTTTATTTCATTTTTATTATTTGTTGTTATAGCGGCAATAGAAATACGTATTCTGTGGAAATTTCAGCTGTCTAACTGTTACGGTTAATGAGATACAGCCCACCGACAGACAGACGGACTGACGGACGGAAGGAAAGCGGAGCCTTAGTAATAGGGTCCCGTTGGGCACCCTTTGGGTACGGAACTCTAAACCATGTCTAAGGCGTGTCTAGCTCAAAATAACCGTTAAACACTGTTTTGTAGTAAGGAATTATATAAACACGTAGTACGACCGATATTTTCATACAGCCTGGGATAATGTAAGAATATTAATCACAAAAATATAAATGTGCTTACTTAAAAATATATGAAACATAGCTTACCACAAATGTATAGAGCATAACGTGAGATATGGACACTTGGTGCAGGCCATTTCGTGGTGAACAGGTTCTGGTAGCTTCTGTTGGAGCAGGGCTGAGGCGTCTTCTATGTCGGTTAGTTGTTCTGCATCACAACACATGAGCACTGATTACGTATCTAGGGCATGCTGAAATGGTTCTTTGTAATAAATGCAGGCTTAAGTCAATAAAAAAAAGTTTCTCTATTTTATACATAGACATCGCATTCATTCATAGATACACCCATCTTTTTATGGATTACAAGATGTCAGCCGCAGATGGTTTTTTACACACAACATACACCCAGATATAAGAGACAGCCACCTTAATAATTCACCCTATTATTAACATTAGACATCAGATATTATTTCCAAACATATTGTGAAGCATTTGATATAATAGCGGAGCCACTCCTAACTTGGCCCTGCAGTAAGATAGTGGGCGGTCTATCGTAAAATGAATTCCATACCCGTGTCGATATCCCTGGGGCCTCCGGCGAGGAACTGCACAAGCTGGTTGCGTAGCATCATTAGATCACGACGCTCCACAATCCCGCAACTTACTTCTCGTAAATCTACACGCTCCCTTAGCGCAAAGACAAATATTTGCTTTTCAAACAGATCTGAGTTCAAGAATAATCATTAATAATGGTTTTACTCATGAAGTCTACATAGAGCAGACAAATTCAAAAGGTATGGGTAGTCTGCCTATCAACCCTCTTTTAAAACTTTTTAAGCTAAGGACCAACAATAGTGATAATTGAGTTGTGCGTCGGCAACAAATTGAAAGACTACTATCAGACAACTTTTTCATTTTTTTGGTAAGCTTTACGAAAATACTATCAAAGCTATAGATTTGAAATTTAACATAGTAATTTAAATTCAAGTCTAGATGGTACATAATTATATAATTTTGAAAACTAGTGACAGACGCACAACTCAAATACGTGATGGCAGGCAGGCAGCACGAGTACCATTGCTAAGTCACAATTTAACAGCATGCTATGAACTTTTTTATACTACTTAGGTAGCATACAAGCATACTTCCCGCCTGATGATAAGCGGTTACCGTAGTCTATGGACGCTTGCAACACTAGGGATGTCACTCGCGCGTTGCCGACCCTGCACAAATCTCTTCACACCCTTTTTAAAGAACCCTATACTCTGTACGCTGTACTCCATTGGGAAAACCACGGCGGGCAGCTCATTCCACAATCTGAGCGTCCGCGGAAGGAAGCTTCTTTAGGACCGCACATTTCGAAGCAATTCTGGTTTCAATGTGTGAGGATGGACTCCCCGTCGATAGCGAGAGTTGCGATGGTGGAATGTACAACTTACTTCAAATAAAGCAGCAACCCCTGTTGCACAGAGGTGGTGGGATCCTCATTCCTCTGTAACGCCAACATCATGCCGTATAGCACAAGCTGACCGCGATGTTCCGCAGACACTGACGCTTTACCGCTTTTTAGCTCCAGAGGTACTATCGCATCTCGACTTATTGGTTTGTTACCTACATAAATAAACTTTTAAGGCGATTGAAACGTCATGATATCGTGACGTCAGACGCCGCGGCGGAAATCGTTGGTTCGATGTGTCTAAGTTACCGTGGTAAGGCACTTTGTAGAGAATCTATCTGTTAATATAAATGAGCAGAAGTGAGTTGTCCAAAGTGCAACTGTAGACATGGAATACTGTTGTTTTATAAGTGTCTGTGAAGGCCTATTTGAATGAATAAATTATTTCATTTCATTTCATTTCATTACCATGAATTACTTCAATGCTTTTACTCACAAACCGGGTGAATTTCAATTCAACATGTTTCAGTCTAGAAGACAATTAATAAATGGATTGCCTTACCTTTTCTATCGTGTATAGTGACTTGTAGGGTAGCATCAATTTTACCCTTCAATCCTAATTGTGGACAGCAGATATTTTCTTCTATATCCAATACTTTATCTACATGTTCAGACCAATTGTTTTTGTCGTTTTGTCCCTTCTGAAATAATTGAGGCAAAGTTAAAATGGTCCTTCGAGCCGGACTACCAATGATTTGATTCTTATTTATTGCCAGATGAACCTCCGAAGAGCAAAGACCTTCTCTTTATTTTCTAGTAAAATTATCATCAAACAGTAATGCCATATTTTATTACTTACATTTGTATTACAACCGTCGGCGACATAAGTTCTCAAAAAATCCGCAAGTGGCGTAACGTAAGTTTTCATATTCATTCGTGCTTCCTCTTCTGACAAACCAGCATCGTATAACATTTGAATAGATTGTTTTATTAAATTATCGATCTGTACACTTAGTTGATCTGTGGTTACCATTTTATGCGTTAGAGCTTTTTGTACTAGCTCATGGATTAGAATACCAATAGTCATCTGGAAAAATAAAACTACCATCAGCCTACCAAAAAAACTTTTACAAAATATCTTTTGTCTTTGACCACTACCCAAATTCAAAACTCGTTGACTCAGTTGAGGTCGTGATGAAAGTTATAATTGAACAGTTCACATACAAAAAACTTAATTTAAAAAAGTATTCAAATAAAATGCTTTTTTAAGAGTACCTATTAGCTAACTTTCATTAGACATTATTATAAGGTCGAGTATCTACCAGAGATGCGTCGCGAGACAGAGTACAAACTCAGCTTTCTTTGGAAACAGATTGCCATTTGAGAAGAAGTCCCTTGGATATTAAGTAATTTCCAAAGAGCAACAAGGCCAATATAATACTAAACTTACAGCAGTATTTGAAGAATCAATGCCCTTCCATCGTTCCTGCAGCACTGCCTTCCGTTGACAGAACACACCAGCTACGACACTCGTGGCAGACATCAGGTGGTCTGGGTGAATAACTAGCATACCACATGTATTGTTTACAGAGTAAAACCCAGAGGGGTTCCGGCTAGCCAAGACACTGATTATATCACCTGGTTTCAGTGGTGTGTCTAGCCTGAAATCATTTTAAATAGAACTATAAGTTTAAAATGCTACATACATTTTAAACTTATAGTACTTACCAACTCTAGCAAAGAATAGAGAATAAGAGATTAGAGCATGGGAACCAACCCTTTATTGGGTAGGTCTTATGCTGCTAACGCACGTTCTGACTCGGACTCCTAGGAGGCGGGGCATCCTGCCGTCGGAGCGTGCGTAGTGTGGCAGAACTGACATTATTATTAATATGTACTGGTCGGCTCGCCCTCTGATTGGTCGATATCGACGTAGGTATTAAGTAGGTAGGTAAGTAGGAGTCGACGTTGTTATTGCTTTTATCACTGACTCTCCATACCTACTAAATGACAAATTTAACAACACACACTTGGTATATATCAGTATCAGCTGATCTGCCCAACTTGTAATAGTGTGTCCATATAATAAGTTCTTACACCTCATGTATTTTGTATAAGGTTGATTATACATATTGTTTGATCTTTCAGATGTTTTGATTGAATGTCTTTTCATGTCTGCGCAAAAGAACATTGACGACGCGCCTTTTTTTGTATCGTACTATACATATCTATGTGTACCAAGGATGTTCCGCAGAATATTTAACATCCACCAATCCTCAGATGAAGTTTTTAAATGATAATTAATTTAGGTAATTTATAAATAATCCTCATTTTAAAATCTTCAGCAGGAAAATTGTACAATAGGTGTAAAGAAATTTTCCAGCCTTTTCAGATTCCAGCCTGTTTTACATAGATTCATGGATAATCCCTTCACATTGTCTCTGGTGTGGTGTTTCTCTTACAGCTAAACTTGCGCATATATGGTCTCAATGATTTGCTAAAATACTTTATTTTAATTCATAATAAAAATATGTATAAGTAAACTTACCAGATTCCTTCAACAATACAAGTGCCTTTGTTATTTTCATTATTTTTTAGTTTTAAACTTAAACAGGTACTATTGTTCTGTACACTTAATATTTCGCAACGCTGCATTCTGCTGAGATCTAGGTCTTTTATACAACCCTGAAAACAAGTTGAAAAAGTTTTCACATTTTAATTTTGTACTATTTACCTTGTATCTTGACCATAAAAGTGCAAAGCAAAAAGCACCCATTGTAAGAGACTAGAGAGTATTTATCTTAAAAATAGATATACTAAAAGCAGAAAGTGGAAATAAAATGTGTACCTCATCAATAGCATCAACATCCCACTCATCACCAAATGCTTCACCAAAATCATTGTCAATGTCTATAAAGTTCAAAACCTTTGCAGTGGAACCACATTTAGAAGGCGACAGTATGGTTTTCAAGCTCTTCTCAGGGGTTCTCAACTGTGAAACTGGTGTGCAGTGAAATTCTATAATCATGAAAAATATTGTGTTAATGTTATCTATTAATGTAATTCAGGAACCATTTGCAATTTTATTCTTTATTGAACCATGTTATATTTCAAATAAAAAGAACTTAGAATAACACATAAAAATTATTACTTCAACCAAAATATAGCTAAACTCTCCCAGAATCAGAGATAGTAAAATGACAAATGCTGAAACGGACAGGTATGAGCAAGTAATCAAGATAAAAACCATCACATCTCATTTAGATGCACACAACTATCCCATTTTACAGATTCTGTCATTTTATTGTCAGAGTTTCTGAAACAGAGTTTCCTTAGTTAATATTAGGCTTTATGGGGCATATCACTATTTTACCTTGTATGGGACTTTTCTTCGGTGTTCTACTTTTCCTCCCAGGAGTCTTCACTGGAGACTTAAATTCAATATCTTCAACATAATTTTCAATACTCATTAAACATGATTTATCATTTTGATTATCTACTTTATTATTGTTATCTAAACATGGGGTACATAGTTTTTCTTTCTGATCTAGATTTAGCTTGATTTTATCCACAGTTTCAAAACCAATTTTAATCTCACAGGTATCAATAACTTTTCTTGGAGATGTTTTATGTTTGAACCCATTTTCTTTGAGAGGAGATTTCATTTTATCTCTTTTCATTGACAAAATATCAGTTTTAGGTTTCTTTGGGGTGTTCTTGCTACAATTATCATTGCTCATAGATTTATCAATTGTGTTTGTGGGTTCATGAATTTCAACCACCTCCGGAGAGCAAGAGGCTTTTCTTTTACCTGGTTTCTTATCATCGTTAGCTACAGGAACTTGGATCTTCAAAACATCTGAAACTGCATTTTTGAAGAAATGTGTTATTGCTTTCTGCTTCTTCGATGGGGATAATGTTGGTTGAGCCTGAAATTATTTTTAGTTATTACAAAAGCTGTTAAGCAATCCGTGGGATAATAGTCTCTTGATAGTCTCCACTCCCCACAGATTTTATTAAAAAGTAGGTCTGATAAACACATCATTCATACCTTTTTCAAACTTAAAGGTTTAGGCATTTTAAATAGCAGTTTTTCTATGCTAAATAATCTCCCATAATATTATTTGGATATAAATGAAAAATGAAACGGATTCCGTTTGTTGATTTTCGCGCTATCAGACTTTATTTGACATCTTAACAGTGTTGCCAGTGGCCGAATTTCAAAAGCAACATGAGGGAGCTCAAAAAATAAGATTTTCACGAGAACGTAACATAAAAAAAAGTAAAGTAACATTATCTTATTTTATTAGAAAACGACACAAATACTGTAAATAGCATAAAAAAAATCTTCATTTCTATTTGATAAGCTGCGAAACAATCGTAACAGTTTTATTCATTCCTTAAAAGTTTTAATTTTTCATAACTTGACATTTGAACAGCGTAGGGGCCATGGAACAATTAACCCATAGAAGCGCAATGACGTTCATTTTGGTTGAAATAAATTCCGCCAAATTCCCACCGCCGACAATGCGCGCTGATTGGTTAAAACAAGGACGCATGCACTCTGATTGGCCGAGACAAAAACACACGACGCAGCGAGTGGTCCTTACTGTTCAAATTCAGTGACAAATCACTGACTAGTTGTGGAATTATATTGTTCAGTGTTACTACTCTATAGGGATATTTCCTCGATGGTAGGGGCTAAGTAAAAACCAAGTGCGACGAACGAAAGTTTTGTTGGGTGCGTTTCACGGTTTTTTGTTTGCTGGAAAAGATTTGAATAATTTTTATAATGTTTTAATAGTAACGTAAAAGTAACATTTTGAGTCGTGTAACATGGAGGTAACATGAGTAGGTCAAAAGTAACGTAAAATGTTACAAAAGTAACATTTTGACAACACTGCATCTTAACTTTTTTAAAGATCTAAAAAAACTTGAGGAGAAGCATACATAACCAAATCCAAAAATTCATTCTTAAGAATCGACTATTGATTATAAGTCGATAAAACCATAGAGGTCAAAGGTACGACACTGGTATTTATCATTCATTCATTGTGTTGTTAGCCAACATTACTAACATATCTGTCAAGTATGTGTCAAGTTTCCATGTCAATTGTCAAATCCATTTTTGTATTTTAGGTATTTCACAAATCTTTACATATTGTTTTGAATGGAATTGAGGTTAATTTTCGTTACTCGTGGTTTGCCTTGTTTACTAAACTTTTGATTGTATTTAATTTAGACCTTTGTGAGATAACACAAAAATGGCTAGGCGACCGGAACATCAAGCACCCCCTGAATTTGTAAGTTTCTTTCTCACTAACCTACACACATGAATGTATAAAAATTTTTTTATACATTCATGCCTACACACATACCTACCACAAGATGATAATATTATCTATTTATTCTTCTTTTCAGTTCTATAACGACGATGAAGCGAGAAAATACACACAGAAGTACGAAATTACCAACTTTCTCCATGTAATATCTCACATTATATGTATGCCATATAAATAATGATTTTATTTTTAGTACTCGCATCATCGAAATTCAAGCACAAATGACAGAAAGATGTGTGGAGTTACTTCTTTTACCTGAGGATACGCCCTGTCTACTTCTAGATATTGGTTGTGGGTCTGGACTGTCTGGTACAGTTCTTGAGGAAAACGGACACATGTGGATTGGAATGGATATATCACCTTCTATGCTTGGTAAATTTTATTTAATTTATACTTACCCATCTGACTATATCTATAACAGCAATACTAAAAGTGTGCTCCGCAGAGCCCCCTGGGGCTCTGCAAAGTCTCTGTGGGGGCTCTGCGATATTACTTGCCAAAATTATTTTTTCAGGTACCTAGATTACTTCAGAAAATAAATTCAGTTAGATAAATAAATAATTTGAAATAGTTAATTATATTACAAATTTTAAATGCACTCTATATTTTAAAATAGTTTATGTGTAGGTATTCTTTATATACCAAATAAAGAAGACTACACATAAACTATTTTTTGACTATTTTAAGGCTCCATAAAATATTCCACTGTATAAAACGGGTTTGTTCCATAAAAGTTTGAGAACTGCTGATAATATTCCATAAAGTTCTATCAAATATTATTAACACACACCAATCTAGTTATTATTATTTATCAGATGTAGCAATAGAGCGCGAAACAGAAGGAGGTTTAGTTCTCGCAGATATGGGTGAAGGTGTGCCCTTCAAAGCCGGCAGTTTTGATGGAGCAGTCTCTGTATCAGCTCTCCAGTGGCTATTTAATGCTGACAAGAAGTCACACAAACCTGTCAAAAGATTGCACCAGTTCTTCAGCTCATTATATGCAGCATTGGTAAGATATATTCTTTGTTTCATATTACCTACTCTATAGATTGCAAATTCTATATTTTGTTTCCTTCTTTGTAATGCAAGCTATAACTCTAATGTTTTAGCAGAAATACCCCACACTATAATGTTAATTTAATGTGCTTTTTTAAATGTTTTAATTTATTCTTATTACCTTTTCAAGTCAAGATCAGCTAGAGCTGTTTTCCAATTCTACCCTGAGAATGAGAGTCAGTTGGAACTGCTCACATCACAGGCAATGAAGGCAGGTTTCTATGGTGGTGTTGTAATAGATTACCCTAATTCTGCTAAAGCTAAGAAGTTCTTCTTGGTGCTCATGACTGGAGGGTCTGCACCTTTGCCACAAGCCCTTGGTAAATATAATATTTTAAAATGAATCTCAATAAGAGGTTAACAATATACTATATGTTTATGTGAATATGGTTTTAGGCACAGAAGAAAGTGATAGTCTCCAAATAAAATATGCAAGAAGAGAAGCAACTAAAGGTATAAGAGGAAAACCACTTAAGAACACAAGAGCTTGGCTCCTAGAAAAGAAAGAAAGAAGAAGAAAACAAGGAAAAGACACAAAGCCTGACACAAAATACACTGGTAGAAAGAGGAGTGGGCGATTCTGATGAAAAAAACAATTAAATATAAATTATTTACTAAGATTGATAACTAATGTACATAAATATTTGAATAACATATCTATCTTTTGACAACATATTTCCACACTGTATCTACACCATGTCCAATTGTTTCCACTGGTATCATATTGGGTAAAGGAAACCGGCAAGCAACAACAACAGTGCCATTCATGGTTTCTGATAATAATTTCTTCTCAAAGTCATTCATCATTTGTTCGACACCAAAAATCACTATATTTTCATAAGGCTTTAAATCAAATGTCCATAAGTTTCGTTTGTAAAACTTTGCACTGCGGTACTGAGGGTTGATAATAGATACTATCCGCGAATAGTAGACAAGCCAAGGGTTGAGTTCCACTCCGTCTGCTTTGAAACCTAGTTGTGCTGCTGTAAAAACTATTCTTCCATCGCCTGAACCCACATCCAACAGCTTGCCGCTTCGGTGAGCTAAAGCTTTTGAGACCCCAACCAACTGTTCAGTTGTGGCTGGAACGTAAGGCAGGCACACTTTTCTTAACGCTGGTGATACGAATGGTATACAAACAATACTGACTCCAACCGCTAAACCTCCTGTGCCATAAATCAAAGCTTTCCCTACTGACGAAAGTTTTGAGGATCGTTTTCGTTCAGACGTCTGGAGTAATTCTAACTCCATAGCGGTTAGAATTATTATAAATATTTTTTATTGACTTTACGAATTGAAGGTTATATTTGTGTCATTTGTGATGCCAACTTTATTTTGAAGATCGTACTATTTAGACTTGAAAACATCGTATTATGCTAGGAAAAAAAAAAAAAAAAACAATATAAATACGGTAATTTTAGTAACGCAATGATTCCTATTCATGCATTAGTAATGAAAGCGTCGATTATCAAACTTCCTACTAAAATGCGTGGCAGCAGATCTACTTATGGGATCAATCGCTTAAGGCTTAATTATTTTTCACAGATATTTTTAGGGTTTTTGGCCCAAAGGGTCCATTTGGTTTTTAGAAAAACCCAATGTTCCGTGTAAGGTAGGAAATGTGCATGAAATGTGAGACATCCATCTGGCAGCACTGACTGACTGCCAAAGTTTCAGTCATCAGTGTTGCCAGCGTAGGCGATTTATCGCCATTTAGGCTACTCAGGCCGATAATTGGCGATGAATAAATCGAAATGGCGACTGGTCGCCTTTTAGGCTACCTCAAAGACAAGGTAGGTAATAAATATAAGCCTAATCATAAATGAGTATAATCGAAAGAAATATAACCTATGCCAACGCAAAATGTAAAAGTTCAGTGATATGATATGAATCCATCCTGTATAAATGGTTAGTTAGTTTCGGGAAATCACCATGAACTTGTCTCTCAGATATTATGTTACCTTTCTTAATTTTAGATAAGGTATCTGCAACATGCAGTGAAAATAACGCGCGCGCGCGGATGCTAACGCTAATGTATATTTCTCCAAATCCCACGTACTATACTAATTTTTAGAAATCAAGAAGCCAATAATCACCGCTGGTATACGCCTAAGGCTCTATTCACATGAACCACAGCCACAACACAACCACACAACGTGGGCGGGCGCTAAATTGTATGAAAATTAATTGTTGAATTCACACGGACCACATTTTGCCGTTAGTGACCGCGTGTGTAATACCGACCACACCACAGCGACGCACGTCGCAACCGCACACAACCAGTGACACCGGGAACTAGCGGTACAAACATTTTAACATTTTGTAGCCACAACGCAACTGCAACGCAATCGTAAAAAGCCGCAATGACACTATTCACACGTTACCACGGCTTGACTTTATTTTGTCGTGTGGTTGCCGTACGTGTGAATAGATCCGTAGTGGACGCTCTAAGAACACTATTCTTTATTGTACTTTTTAAGCTATATTTGGTAACTTCAGTAGCTTTGACCTTTATAAGAATTAGAGCCTCAATTGAATAAATGTAATAGATTAAGAGAGGTATAGAGATTATTTGCTCAAAGAGCAACTCGACTGGGGAAGTACCTCCATCATACTTAATACCGTAACAAAATAACTTTATGATGTGCTCCTACGCGTGATTAAGGTCGCCAGAGTTCATTGGGGAGGGCGGAAGGGTTGGTAACGTGTGAGTGATACCCCGTGAGTTGCAAGCGTCCATATAAGCGGCTATAGTAACCGCTTACCACCAGGCAGTCCGTACGCTTGTTTACCGACTTTAACGTATTAAAAAAAATGGTTTGACTTTGTTTGACACATAAGTTTGAATTGTTTATTAAAGTAGGAATGTTTAAATGAATGAGCGTTTTTCTCATTACACCTCTATGTTCCAAAAAACTGTCAAACGCTCATTGATAACAACATTATGGATTTTGGGCTACTTTAGGCTACCTGCTTAAAATTCGGCTACTTTAGGCTACTTAAGCTGTGAAAAATGGTGACATCAGGCCCTGTGTCGTTGGCAACACTGTCAGTCATGTCAAAATGATTAATTTTTTGACAGCTGGTTGAGCGAGCTGCCGGTTGTTGTTTTCTCATGGTTTTCTCAATTGAGAATTTCATTATTTAAAAGTCTAGTTATTTAGCTTAGATATAATGACTGCGTTTGAGGAATTCGGTATCCTCCCCGAGTTGGGGAAGGCGATCGATGAAATGGACTGGACACTGCCAACGGATGTCCAGGCTGAAGCGATTCCTCTCATCTTGGGTGGTGGAGATGTGCTTATGGCCGCAGAAACTGGTAGCGGAAAAACTGGTGCTTTCTGCTTGCCTATCCTGCAGATTGTGTGGGAGATGTTGAAGGATATACAGGAAGGGAAGACAAATAAAGTGTTGAAACTAACCTCTGAGGAGGTGACTTTGTCGTTCTTCGATCGCACGGACGCGTTTGCGGTGACGCCTGATGGTCTCAGGTGCCAGTCTCGGGATCAGAATCGCTGGCATGGTTGCAGGGCCACCAAGGGTGTCCACACTAAGGGCGCGTATTACTACGAGGTGGAAGTCACAGATGAAGGTCTGTGCCGGGTGGGGTGGTCCACACAAGCTGTAAGTAAAAAATTAATTCATTTTAAGCCTCTCTCTACTCTTTCCACCCACATCTCCAGGGATGAAATAAGAAAACATAATGTAAATTGCTATAAGTAGTATTATATCATTATTAGTCAAACTACACTCACACTCACATATACACCAAAATTACACTCTCACAGCTCTTACTCAGCCAATTGTGCATCTCCATGGCTTAAAAGAGTCCCGAAGCTCTCGATCCCAAGGTATCTATTATCTTATCCGTAGGGCAATCAGTCACACAAACACACCCCCACACTCACATACACATACGCACACACAAACACACACCCCCACACACACACACTTCTCACATAACCATAATTTATTTTACGTAGAATTTAATTTTAAATGTTATATTTTTCTCTAAATCATGTTTACATATATTTCTGCATTGTCATACCAGTTTCTCCTACAAACTTTAAAATGTCATGTTTATCGTATAAATTGTTATTCTAGTTTGTAAAGAGAAAAAAAATAAATTTATTATTATATTGAACCATATTTGTGACATCATGTTATTGTTGTATCAAAACAATATATGTTGTTAATCATATTAATATTTTTAATATGAACTGTGTCTAAGTAGGTGGTGTTTCAAATGCTTTAACTTTCAGGCCAGATTGGATCTGGGCACAGACAGGCTAGGCTTTGGCTATGGTGGAACGGGCAAAAAATCTAATGCCAAGCAGTTTGATGATTATGGACCAGCTTATGGCATAAAATGTGTAATTGGTGAGTTCCTTACTTTACTGTTATCTATTTATAGGATTGAATGAATTTGTTTACAGATTTATCTGAGTTATCCAATATTATACACACAGTATTTATTGTAATATTTGTTAGGATAGCGAAGTATAGTGAGCTGTGCCTACCTAGTTATAGTTGATATGTATCGTGATTTGTTTTTCTCGTCTGCCGCGCCGCGCATCCCGGTGGCTTGTGCTTACTGTATTTACTTAAATAAACTCGTATATAGTGTCCAAAAACCTGCCTATCATTAAAATCCTAACAGGTTCTGGGACCAGTGACGTGATACATAAACGTTTTTGTGAAAAGTTGACTGGATTTACTGTGAAATATGTGAAATAAAGTATTCACGTAAACAAACTCTGTGCGCGTTCCATTTACTGACACAGCGTGCAAAAGTGAAAGGACGCGGGCGACACAGTGCTATAGATCTGTGTTGTCGCTGCATATGGACTTGCCCATTTAAGTTGGACTCACCTATCTTGTTTACAACTTAGAACATTGTGATACGGTGCCGGTTTTTCGTTGTTTTGGAGGTTTTGGAGTAGAAAATACTTCGAAATGGCTGCTTCTATCAAGATTGATCCATTAACTGGTGATAATTATGATACCTGGAAGATTCAAATGCGAGCTATTTTGAAGAAAAATGACTTGTGGGAATATGTAACAGGATTGTTGCCGCAGCCTGACCGTAAGGATTCTAAGTATGCAGATTGGATTAAAAATGATGGAAAAGCCGAATCGGACATATTGTTAGCCGTTAGTCCAAGTGAGTTGATTGCATTGGATGGCTTGGAAACATCCAAAGCTATATGGGATAAGTTGAAAACTTTATACCAGTCAGCCGGGCCTGCCAGAAAAGCCTCATTATTAAAGAAACTTGTGTTGACCCGTATGCAAGAAGATGATGACATTAAAAAGCACATAGCAGATTTTTTTGATGCAGTGAAAAAGCTCAAAGAGATTGGTTTGGTGGTTATTGACGAATTATTGGCCATTTTACTACTTTACAGTTTGCCGGATTCCTTCGCTATGTTTCATACAGCAATGGAATCGAGGGATGACTTGCCGACAACAGAAGTGTTGAAAGTTAAGATCGTCGAGGACTATGAAGGCCGAAAAACAAAAGTAGCTGACCAGGGAGCTATGTTCGTCAGGCGTACTAAAACTAATGACAATCAGAAGAAGAACTCAAATGAGAACCAAAACTATTTTAAAAGTAAAATTGAGTGCTATCGTTGTGGTCGTCGGGGGCATTTGGCAAGCGAGTGCAAAGTGAAGAACTTCAATAAGAATAGGCAGAGCGCACAACAATTGGGACGAGAAAGTGATACGAAGACGACGATGCTGATGAGTACCACCGAAGAGGTGATGTTTAGTGACCAGACACACCCTATTTGGTGTATCGACAGTGGAAGCACGGGGCATATGTGTAATGATAAGCACATAAGATAAGATAAGATAAGATAAAAATTTATTTGAGGCACATAAAACACTATTACAAATTACATTTGAAACGATGACATCTACAATAGTATAAAACTGTGTCGCAGATATCAACGCCCTCCTCCGTTTTACAAACATGAACAGAGTCTAAAACAGTAAGAAATGATGACCTTAAATCTATCATGCAAGACAAGATGTTATTTTGAATTGTCGAGTGTAATTGTAAAGTGTGCCTATATGAACTGTGTGAATGTTAGTGTGTGTGTTAGTGAGTGTAAGTTATTGTGTGTGAATGTATGTAGTGTGTGAGTTTTGTGAATTTATAGTGCTATTTACGCGATAATAAGTTTTCAGTCTCTTCATAGGACAACAATTTGAGCCATTCGGTACATTTTAATTTGCACTTATATGAAGGTAGCGGGTGTATATTTAGTTCCTTATTTATTCTGTTGTACAGCATAGGACTAATAAAATAGTAGTGACGACCTGCCACAGCTGTGCGATGAGACATATACTGACATACTCGATCAGATCTACGCTTCGAATTTGTAACTTGGGCGTCATAAAAAGTTTGGGAATGTTTACGGAGGACTGTTTGAAGAACGAAAAGCTGTCGAACACTAAGTACTTGGCTGATTGTGTAAAGGTCGTGAGTGGGAAAGCGCAAAGGTTTTTTAGTAAGCACTTTTAGGACAGCTCTCTGAGCTCTTTCGAGTCTAATCATGTGCGTTTTAGCTGAGCCACCCCAAGAACTGATGCAATAAGATATAACTGATTGTCCGAGTGCATAATAAATAGTTTTTAAGGATTTAAAGTCAACAAAACATAACTTTTTAAAAACAAATAACAGTTTCCTGACGCGAGAAAGTGTAGTTTCAATTTGCTGTTTCCAGGACAAAGTACCATCCAACATAACACCAAGATATTTTATGCAAGATGCACGTTCAATAACTTTGCAATTGCACATGTCTGAAATAGCATCCCCAGAACAAACGTGGGCAACGATAGTGTAGTTGAGAGGGGGTAGTGACGCGAGGCTAGGAGCAAAAGGAATGAATTTAGTTTTAGATACGTTAAGAGGGTACATGATTCAGGGTTTCGCTCGGTTGAGCTCTGAGCTAAATTTGGCTACTAATAAGAGCACAAATATAACCGGAGCGGGTAAGGTCAGCATTTCAGTGGATACAGGCAGCGAAGAGCGCCATATTGACATTGAAAAAGTATTTTACGTGTCAGACTTACGAACCAACTTGTTATCAGTAGCGAAAATGGCAGATCGCGGGTTCGAGGTTCATTTCAAGAAAGATTACGCAATTGTTATTGATGATAAAAATAAAATTCATATGCGTGCAGATCGTGTTGGTAATTTATACCATGTTCGAATGAGTCATAACGGGGCGAACAATGTTGAGGTGGAGAAGAAGCCAATTGATACATGGCATGAGCGCCTCGGACATCTTAATGAACGTGACCTGAAGGCAATGGCGAAAGATAGTCTAGTACATGGCTTGGCATTCAATGACGGTGAAAAATTGTCTGAGTGTGAAATCTGTATAAGTGAAAAGCAGACGTGCAAGCCTTTTCCTAAGAGCAGTGCTGATCGCACGAGTGAGCTACTAGAGATCATACATACTGACGTATGTGGCCCTATGAGACATCAGTCTTTTAGTGGGAAAAAGTATTTTGTTACTTTTACTGACGATAAGTCAAGATGGTGTGAAGTATACTTCATTACGAACAAAAGCGACGTCCTAAGAGTATTCAAAGAATACAAGGCCTATGTTGAAAAATTCACAGGCATGAAAATAAAGAACCTTCAGTCTGATAACGGTCGTGAATATATTAATTATGAGTTTGATGAATTTTTGAAGAAAGAAGGAATCAGGAGAAGATTAACAGCGCCATATACACCCCAACAAAATGGGATTTCGGAGAGGAAAAATAGAACGCTGATTGAGATGGCGCGATGCATGATGCGACAGGCAGGAAGCCCTCCTTCGTTTTGGGCTGAGGCAGTTCATACTGCAAATTATATAAGAAATCGGTGTCCGACTAAAGCGTTGAATGGTCAGATACCATTTAAATTATGGAAAGGTAAGAAACCTACTGTAATCTACATGCACGTATTTGGATCGAAGGTGTACTACAAAAATAAAGGTACCCAGAAAGGAAAGTTTGATTCTAGTTCTGAATTGGGTATATTTATGGGATATGATATTAAATCCAAAGCTTATAGAATTCATGATCCAAAATCAAAGAAAATCGTAGTGACTCGTGATGTTAAATTCATGAATGAGATGGCGTTCAGGCATGAATACAAGGAAATACTTGATGAAGAAGAAAGTATTGATGTAGGAGAGATACTTGTTGACCTGCATAATGGTGACAATGAAAATAAGGAAGAAGAGCGTAGAGCTCCTTTGAAAACTAGGAAAGTTGTTAGAACTAAAAGACCTCTAGAAAGTATATACGAACAAGAAGAAGAAAGAAATAAAGTAATGCCTCGAAGAAAGAGAGCAGCGACAGTAATGTGGGAAAGATTAATAGAACCTACAAAAGGAGGAAGAGGTAGACTAGTTCGTACTAATCTAGTGGAAAGACCGCAACTAGAATACAGATCGGTAAATGAACATATAACGACAGATGAAAGCGAAAATGAGTCTGAAGATGAAGAATCGGATGAACAACTATCAGCAGCAATAGCGGCGATAGAACCTATGACTTGGAATGAAATTGAGAAGACAAACGATGTTAATGCATGGAGAGGTGCCTTAGAAGATGAATATTTGGCACAGATTAAAAATGGTACGTGGGAAATAGTATCGCGACCATCGAACCGGAAAGTGATTGGAAGTCGATTCGTATTTAGTACTAAAACTACTGGGAAGAAAGTACGGCTGGTCGCGAAAGGATGTTCTCAAAGGCCAGGGGAGGATTTTCATGAGACCTCATCTCCAGTAGTAAGATCGTCATCAATAAGACTCATAGCTGCATTGTCAGCTGAATTAGGACTAGAGATCCATCAAATGGACGTAGTGACAGCTTACCTGAATGGCTCACTAGATGAGGAAGTATTTATGGATGTACCTGATCAGCTACGCGATGTTCTAGACAGAGTACTCGCAAACCAAAAGATTGGAACACAAAGAAAAATAATTACAGATAAGAAAATTATCGAGACAGCTACACGTTGGAGTAAAGTGTTGGATGACTGTAATAATAGTGTGTGTTTGTTGAAAAAGAGTTTGTATGGTTTGCGTCAGTCTGGATTGCAATGGCATAAGGAGTTGGTGAGAAAGCTGATGAGTGTTGGTTTCAAGGCAACGCAGCAGGATCCATGTGTATTTGTAGCACTAAAAGATGAGCGAATGATGTTAATTGCTATTTACGTTGATGATTTGATTCTAGCGACAAATGATAATGCATGGTTGCGTGAGGTAAAAACACAATTATCTAGTGCGTTTGAGATGAAAGACATGGGAAGAATAAATCATTGCTTGGGTATTGAATTTAGTCGTGATGAAGAAAACAGAGTATATCTTAATCAAAGTGTGTATTTAGATAAAGTTTTAGAACGCTTTGATATGAGTGAATGTAAGCCTACAATGACCCCTATTGATGTTAATGTAAAGTTAGAGAAGCCTAACACATTGACGTGAGGCACCACTTCGTTCGAGATATCGCACTAATATTACAATACTGTCGTAACTCAAAAAATGGAAAATTTGAGATAACATCATATTTAAACGTAAAATTCAATTCCCTACACGTCAATAATACCATCATTAGAATAATGCAAGAAACAAATAAGAGATGGCGCCTTGAGTCATTATTCATGATTCACTGACTGTCGTAATCCGCCTCCCAATATCGCATCATCTTTAGTTCCGATCTAAATTCGGTTGGGAGAGACGTGCCGCTTTGCGTTTTAGACCGCATTAATTCGAATTGGAACGTTATTACTGAATCAGGTATGTAAAAGTTAAACTATTAATTCGAGTTAATACATTATATTTGATTTAAACCTAAAGATGAACTTGGTGTATTTCTAGTTGTTACACTATTATTGATTCACAAAAATGCGATTGAAAATAATATCTTTAATTACTTCATTCTTGTTGGTTTATTAAGGAATTTCAGACATAGTACAGTATTGTTGAAGATTTTTAATTTGCTGTTTTTTTGTGATAATTTCATGACTTTTAAACTAATACTTATTAGATAATCATAGCATTTAAAATCACCTATTTGAACATGTCAAAGTAAAAATTATAATACTATCATAAAGTATTTTTTTTAAATAATTTAGAGTTACTACATTCTAGGTGATATAAAATATTAAAGGTGTTTTACTCAATAAATATTTGTTTTTTTGTAGATTAAGTATGCACCGTGGGCAATTGCTTGTTGAAATGGCAACAAATATAACGTCAAACTATTATCAGGAGAAGGAAAACAACAACCTCTTGAAGAAACCACGCTCCCTTTAAATTCTTCACAGAATTATAACAACAAAGCTGTGAAATAACAATCGGCGTACTCGAAAGTGAAGGACCTTCTACATAAATCCAGCCCCCTAGACAAGATGGCTGTCAACAATCGTCATCGTTAGTAAACGATCAACCTTTGTATGGGACTGACATAAGAGATTGTTAAAAATCACGTGATATTTCGATTTGAAATGTCAATCCCATACAAAGAGGTTGATCGTTTACTAACGATGATGATTGTCGATAACGATCATGTCTACTTGCCCAGTTCATGAAATTAACGGCAACAATGCATTGAGTACGTTTAGTAATGTTGAATCGATGGCTGAATCCAACTAAAGAAAATATTACATTTCACCTTTGCACACTGATCAGGTCACACTAATTCAATCAGTGCGTGTTACCAGTTATGACATACGAGACAGACGTGGTCTTTTACTGCTGGCCGCTTAAATACGCTTAGAGTCACTCAGCGAGCTATTAAACGAGCTATGCTCGGAATTTCTCTACGTGACAGGGTCCGAAATAACGACGGATATAGCTTGTAGAGTTAGTAAGCTGAAGTGACAATGGGCAGGCCACATCGCTCGAAGAGCCGATAACAGATGAGGAAGGAAGGTTCTCGAGTGGCGACCACGTACTGGAAAGTACCGAGCGGGACGACCTTCCATTAGTTGGTTTGAGTCAGATCCGGTCAGAGTTGCTGGGCGCTGCTGGATGCAAGTGGCCCAAAACCGTTCAATGTGGAAGTCAATAGGGGAGGCCTATGTTCAGCAGTTGACATCTTTAGGCTGATATGATGATGATGACACTGATCAGAGTGATTTTGATGATTCCGATTATGACCCTAATTGTATACCTGGTTCAAATAGTACAGCCTCGAGCTTGCTTCAAAGGGTAGCAACAAAACTGTCAAGTAGTTATTCTTCAAATAACTCTTCTTCTAGTAGCTGTTCATGAAGTAGCTCAGATGATGAAGCTGATAATTCTTTAAGCCCCGTTGCTTCAACTAGTAGATAAGCAGTTCAAACGGTTAGAGTAGAATGTTTTTGTAGTCGTATAAACAACATTGCAATTTCAATAAAAAATACTTTTTTTTATAAAAAAATAATATTACCTGAATGATTTTTATTGATTCTCTGGTTTTATTTATCAATTTCCTAACCTTAGAGTGAAAATGTTTGTGTTGGAGGTAACTAGAAAACATAAAACTAAATTAAAAAATGGTTGTAACTTAAAGAAAGCTTCTCAAAATCATTAAGAGAAAGTCACCATAAATTGTAGTAACTCAAAATGTTTTAACAATAACTACACAACTAAAAATAATTCATCTTTCTGTAAACTTTATTCAAGGCAATACAGTCTTAACTAAAAATATTGAAATTAAATTCTTATCCGTTATTTTTTAAATAATTGGTAAATTGATAATTGCTTTAATTTTATTAATAAACCTCATAAAGTATTCATTTCTTTATAATCTATAACAGGAAGTGAATAATCAGTTTTTCGTCGATTCTGAAAAAAGACATATTTTGAGTTACAACAGTATTGTAATATTAGTGCGATATGTGCGAACAAGGTATTATTGATCTGAAATACTTGTGTACAGATAGAATGCCTGCTGATGTTTTGACCAAGGGTTTGAATAGGACAAAGCATAAAGAATGCATGCTTAATCTAGGTATGATTGATGTATGCAAGGGTTAGTCAGACTTGCTCACTACTTCGAGGGGAGGTGTTAGGATAGCGAAGTATAGTGAGCTGTGCCTACCTAGTTATAGTTGATATGTATCGTGATTTGTTTTTCTCGTCTGCCGCGCCGCGCATCCCGGTGGCTTGTGCTTACTGTATTTACTTAAATAAACTCGTATATAATGTCCAAAAACCTGCCTATCATTAAAATCCTAACAATATTAATATATCGGGTCTATTCGTGCACAGATTATTATCAAAATTTAATTTTGCGATATATTAATATTACAATGAATTTAGTTTGTGAAAGCTTAAAAAGTACACAGTATTTAGTCTGTACTAACAAAATATTTTGTTTAGGTTGCTTTCTCAATTTAAACACGGGAGAAATCAGTTACTCAAAAAATGGAGAGCACCTTGGAGTTGCATTCAAGTTGGACCAATCACGGCGTTCAGATTGTTATTTCCCGGCAGTAGTGCTTAAGAATGCTGAAATGACATTTAACTTTGGAAGTACTCCTTTTAAGGTAAGTGTTTTCATACATTTATTTATTAGCTCCATAACAATAGCAAATTTTCTATTTCCATCATAATTTAACATTCTCCTGAAGGCCTTCTCTATGTAGGCCTCATAATAAGACTCCTTAAAATAAACTGTATGTTTATGAATGAAAAAAAAAATCAGTTGCCTCTGTAAACTAATATTAAAACCTACTTTCTAGTACCCACCGCCAGCAGAATACATACCAATTGCTAAAGCATCGAAAGAGTATGTCAAACACAATGTTGTGTCATCCGTTGGTACAGCAGATAAACCAACTAACAATGCGCCACAAGCCATAATTATTGAGGTAACCTTTTATAATATATACCATAATTTTAGTAATACCAATTTACATGTTTCATACAAAATATAGGTGCAATTTTGTTCTGACAAGGAACAGTATAAAAAGATTTGTCATAAGATATATGCTACATTTTGTTTCATATAACTGTAACAACATGACAATCCTTCATCTAGCTTACTGCAGAGAGCCTAAATAGAAGCTTGCACAAGCATTTTATTTCAAGAGAGTTGCCTGCACTATATGCTAAATGATATGTTTCAAATATCATGTTACTGTAGTGACTTAAAAAAAAACACGAAAATAAGTTTATCAAATAACTATAACTGAGGTACATTTCTATTTTGGCAATAAATTAAACGATTCAATCTGTTTAATAACCTACTGTAACTTTTCTATTAAACAAAATGAATTGTTTATATCTCTTTATAAATTTTTTTCCATACCTTTTTACATCAACATTATCTTGACTATTCAGCCATCTCGGGAGCTAGCGGAACAGACCTGCAATCAAATAACCAAGTTCAAGACATATCTGGAGAACCCTAAAGTGCGGGAGCTGCTGGTTGTAGGTGGAGTTAATGTGAAGGATCAGATCAACCAGCTCAATGCTGGTATTGATATTGTTGTTGGCACTCCGGGGAGACTGGAGGATCTTATACAAGGAGGTTTGTGAGAAACAAATTTCTAAAGTGATGTCAAAACGATTGTGTCGACTTTAGTTACTCTATTTTTATAAAAATCTGTGTGTAATGTTTTCTATTGGGCGAAAATTAAGTAAGTCTTGTGTTTATTTATTTAAGGAAATTATAGATAATTTAACTAAATATTTGTACCATGATCAATTTTGTATAGGGTATCTAGCTCTGACCCACTGCAGTTTCTTCGTATTGGATGAGGCCGATGGCTTACTCAAGGCAGGCTACGGGGAGTTGATCGACCGTATTCACCGGCAAATACCAAAGTTAACCTCCGACGGCAGACGCTTGCAGATGGTCGTATGTTCTGCGACACTACACAATTTTGATGTCAAGAAATTGGCGGTATGTCGCTTTTTTCTGCAAACTGTTACAGTTATGAATATTTTCTATGTTTTCCTCTGACTTATCCATCACACCCTGTGATGTTATTGGAATATTTTTCATTTATGGTAATCAATTAATCGGTCAAGCATACGGCATAAGCTGATGGTAAGCGGTTACCGTAGCCTGAGCATGCTTGCAACACCAGGGGTATCACTCGGGCGTTGCCGACCCTGCAAAAATCTCATCACAATCATTTTGAAGAACCCCATGTTGTACTCCATTAGGAAAACCACGGCAGGGAGCTCATTCCACAGCTTGAGTGACTGCGATAGGAAGCTCTTTTGAAACCGCATAGTACGAGATCATTTTGGTTCCAATGTGTGAGGATGGACTCACCGTCGATGGCGAGAGTTGAAGGTAGAAGGTGCCGTGGGCATCATGTCAAACAATTCTTCAGAACACTGTCTGTTGTACAAGCGGTAGAACACACATAAGAAGGCAAAGTGTCTCTTAAGACCGAGGGGCTGTAAACCCCAAAGAATCATGGCGAGATCCATACATTGATTTGTACAAAAAAATAAAACATTTTAGAGAGTTTTGAATCACTTCCAATGTTGAGATTACATTACCAGCAACATATTAATATACTTGAAATATTTTATAAACCCCTCAAAACATAACAACAATATAACGGTTTTGGTCGCGATTCGCCGGCATGCCATAGAATGTCGCATTTTTATCCGGGGATCTAAAATATTTTAAATGCCTCAAGTTATTCATTAGGCACCAAGGATCAATAAATAAATAAAATAAAATAAAAATAAAAAAGCCTTTATTATTCCATTTGCATGTACAATTGTTTGAATAGTAGTGATTGTGGATAATGTTAGTAAACATGCCGCCTGGACCCTTCTTCGGGTGAAGGCCTCCTCCAGAGATTGCCACTTGTCACGATTTATTGCGAGGTTGGACCAATTACATGTTCCCACGGTATCTATCTCGTCCTTCCACCTTGCCTTTGGTCTCCCTCTGCTTCTGTACCCATGCGGTCCTTTCCACATAGTCACGGTCTTTGTCCACCTGTTGTCAGTGTAGCGTGCCACGTGACCCGCCCACCTCCAAGGATAAACAATAACATCATTTCAACGTCTCTAAAAATCTTTATTTTTTTGTACAAATCTCGGCATGATTGTTTAGTAAATGTATGTTGTGTTGTGTTGTGCAGGAGAAGCTGATGCACTTCCCGACGTGGGTGGACCTGAAGGGCGAGGATGCGGTGCCGGATACTGTGCACCACGTCGTCGTCAACGTCAACCCGCAGGCGGACCGCCTCTGGGAGACACTGCACAAGTACATACCCTACCCACTCACTCACTATAGGCTAGATGACTGAAAAATTCTATTTAGTCCGTCATTTACATTATCAAAAAATATTAGTCACGTATTTTTTCTTTCGACAATTAAACAAAGAAATACGAAGATATAGTGTCTTGAAGTTCCGCGTGACGTCACTTTATGGTATATTTTTTACTCTAAAGTGACGTGACGAGCCCCCACTCCAGAACTTTGACGCGCTTTATCTTTGTCAATAATCTAACTGACGGACTAATTAGATTTTTTTTACCCAGGAATCATCCCTATACCTATGTGATATAGAGAGTCTCTTTTTAATCGACTTCAAAAAAAAGGAGATTATCAATTCGACACGTATGTATGTAATATTATTGGAATAGCAATATATTCACATATGATTATCTATTAGGGCTTCCAAACCAATATATAAAATTTCATAGGTGTATGTATGTATGTTTGTCCACGCATATCTTCGAAGATATTAATCGGATTGTAACCATTCTTTTTTTATTGGGTTATATTTACTTCAACTTAGGGAACAGATTTCATCGAAATCGGTTCAGTAGTTTTCAAGATATGGAAAAATATGTGTAATATTGATACGAGCTACGGGTGTGTTGTCAAAGGAAAAACATCTCAAAACCTTGGTCAAACTCTAGTCCATTTAAGAAAAAATGACGAAATAAAAAAAAAATAAAAAATAAAAATCGACTTCAGAATACACTAAAAAGTATGAAATAACTCTAATCTGACACTGATTTGAAGTCAGCGAAAGAGCAAGATGTATTCCATTGAAACTAACTGACGGACTAATTAGATTTTTTTTACCCAGGAATCATCCCTATCCCTTTGTGATATAGAGAAAGTCTCTTTTAAACCGTTAGGTGAATGCAGTTGACAAACTATCCGTGCTGCATTTTTTAGTCTGAAAATAGAACCTACCTATACAATTCTAAGCAGTAACGCACGTGACGCGCAATAAGTCTGCGAAAGAATAGGATGTACCCTAAATTCTCTATTTCTTCTTCTTTTTCTGTATTTCACGTTCAAATTAATACATCGCAATCTCTACATTTCCATAGCGTGTACGTCCCTAGAGTTCCGCAGGCAGAATGATCGAAGATGTACATCGTACTCCATCGCACAAAAAGTATATCGTCTGCGCTGCACCTTAATTAGGTCTTGTTCTGCGAAAACAATTTCGGCTTATATTTTTTTTAGTCAAGCGTGAGTTGTTCATAAAAATATGTAACATTATATTTTATGCGTTTCGACTAGTTTTCGAGATTGTTCCAATGCATCTTAAAAAAACAAGACAGCAGAAATAATACTAGCTTACTTACCAACAGGCACGTACAGACAGACAGCGTTCACGCAAAAGACAACATACGCAGCGGCAACACAACGGCAGAAACTTTGTCTGAGGCAGTCAAGATACTCAAGGGCGAGTATTGCGTGCGCGCCATTAGAGAACATAAGATGGACAGGTGAGATACTGTTCCGGTATTGTGGCTAATCAGCATTATATTTCACAGATGTCCACTGAACTTAGGTACCTGCGAACTGTTTTGAGCCGTTTGTCAGCGACTCCCGGCGACTCTAAACAGGGTCAGTCTACATGGTGGGACTGAGGAGAGCAGGACCAGAAAAAATAATAAATTTTACATTAGTATTTACTTTGCAGATAGGTTGTTGATTCTAGAACTCGTTCTTCTCAATCTTGAAGTTCAAGGGATCATATGTTTTACTAGGATAAAAAGTATCCCATAATAATATGTTTATTTGAGGGTGTGATCTATCTTATATGAAGTTAAGCCCAAATCTGTTCAGGCGTTATGGATCTGAGTGGTAACAAACATACACACACACATATACACCCCTGCTCACATTCGCTCACACATATACACCCTCTCAAACACTCACACACACCCCAACACATTTGCTCTCGCCCTTCATAAGCACACAGCGCCACATTCATAGAGTCACTCGAATGATTTTATTTATCAGTAAAGACTACACGAAAATGTATATCATTTGTATGCATTAATCAGCATTAATAGCTTACATCTTCAAATACACACACACACACGCGCGCGCCAGCCCCTATCTGTACAGATACACACACACACTTTCACATTTAATAGTAGTAGGATATAAGTAGCATAGGAAGTAAGATTCACTGATCCGTTAAATTAAACCGTCTAATAAATAATTTGCAGAGCGATAATCTTCTGTCGTACGAAACTGGACTGCGATAATCTAGAGCGTTACATGAAGTCGTTCGGTAAGGAGTTCTCGTGCGTGTGCCTCCACGGCGACCGCAAGCCGCACGAGCGCAAGGCCAACTTGGAGGCGTTCAAACAGGGCCGAGCGCAGTTCCTCATATGTACTGATGTTGCTGCAAGAGGTATCGATGTCCAGGGACTGCCGTTTAGTGAGTATTTCTAATAATTGTGACTATATTGGGCTATTTGCGCCTATTGATGCACATATTCATTATGAAAATTTAGAAAATTATGTTTTTCCAAAATATTGTTGCAATCTTAATGATGTTTGATGATATTCCACATATGGTGGAAAGATGGATATTCTGAAGCTGCGCCGTGTGTACATATTTAAAGACGTGACATTTTTGGATTTATATAATCTAGTGTTTTAGGAATGTCTGAATATCTAAGGCGAAACTGACGGATTGACCGATACACGAACGGCTCAAACAACAGGGTCTAGAAACTTGAAAAGTTGTACAAAATTCAACTCCTAAAAGGGTAAAATAGGGTATCGCGGGCCAAGAATCTTGTATAGAAGTTATCTTTATTCATTATTACAGTGATAAACGTGACCCTGCCGGACGAGAAGTCAAACTACGTGCACCGCATCGGGCGCGTCGGTCGCGCCGAGCGAATGGGTCTCGCCATTAGTCTTGTCTCCACTGTACCCGAAAAGGTATGTTCTAATTTCCCTTACCCTTATTTACTGCAAACGCTTATCTGATATCACTTCCTCATATTCTCAAGAAACTAATCACCCCTTTTACGAAGTTGGGTTTTAGCATTTATGATTATATTTTATTAAACAAGTCTAAGGATTAACAAGAATCAACACTTAAGGGTAGTATGTAGGCTAGATCGCGCGCGAAAACCAGCATTCATTTGTTACTTTGCAGTTGTGTTACAGGCACGCACACATGCATCAGATCCAAACATGACGTTGCGTCAAGTTAGGTACGTACCGCATAACGTGGTACCAGCCGATAAAATTCCAATATTATTGAGTAATATAATATTTAATTTTCTATTTAAATACCTTTTCTAGTGGCTTATTTAAATAGGCACGACCAAAGTTTACATAATTATTAAACAGCATGGATTCACTACTTATAAGCAAAGGAAATTCAGTGCGATGCTTTATATTAGTACTTATGTTAACTTTTTTTGAAGAGGTAGGTACTAATCCATAGTAACTCTGTTTGTTTAAGAATTAATAAGTAGTAATAATAATAAATGGTAATAAGTTTAGTAATAAATAATAAGTTTAAATAATAAATAAATAAAATAAACATCCTGGGATATTCCTCACATACGGTCATCTGATCCCAAACTAAGCTGAGCTTGTACTATGGACATCTTTTTGTTTGTAAATATATAAATAACATAATGTACATAATTACACCCAGATTCAGGACATACAGACATGTTCATGCACACAAATGCATGTCCTGTGTGGGAATCAAACCCACGACCTGCAGCGCTATAAGTGGAATCATAATTAACTGCACCAACTGGCCCATTTGTTTTTGTTTGCTTACGCTTTCACGCCTAAACCACTGAAGCCATCGTATTGAGATTTGGCTATTTCAATTATTGCTTCTGGTCAAAAATACTATTTAGTACATATTATTCTAATTTTTAAATGTTTAAAATTTTCAAATGATCAAATTTTTGAATTCGAATTTTCAATATTTTTAATTCTCATAATTGAAGAATGTCCCATCAGACATTCATTCATTTCAATCAGTACTGAGACGCAACTTGTGTGGACATGTTTTTAAAGTGAAATAATATATCCTAGTAATACATTAATACAGTTCGTTTACCAGTGCATCAATAATATAAAGAATTATCATACTAGAACCCAGCTGGGTTCTTTATTTTTACGCAATAAACTTTATGGAAGACAGTCATCAGTTTCATCTTCTTCAACTGCTTTATCAACTATTTTGAAAGCTCCGGTCGTAGGCTGATAGTAGAGCTGATAGCCAAGCCTACATCGCGTCGTGACAACTTATGGTATAGCGAAGGGTATAGGCTACTTTTATCAAGGGAACGCAGGTGAAACCACGGAGGACAGCTAGTATTATATAAAGAGGCATGTACGAGGCTTTGAAATTACTAATCCGATTCTGAACATTATTTCACTAATAAGATAAAATAAATATGCTTTATTTGTACACCATATAATAGAAAACGAAACATTATACAAGAAGAAGTGATACAAAACAAGCGGTCTTATCGCTTAAGCGATTTCTTCCAGACAACCTTTGGGTAACAGGATATATGAGAATATGATAGGTGTAACAGATAAGAATACACTTTCATAACGTGAAAATAACAACTCTAGTAAAATAGAAAGGAAGGCAGGAAATGAGGAAGTTTATAGCGTGTGATAGTGTGAAAATAACAAGAGATTTAAAAGAGTCTAACGTCGGGGCCTGTCTTATAGTCTGAGGGAGAGAGTTCCAGAGACGTACAGCTTGGATAGTAAATGATTGGGAATAAGAGTAAGAAGTGAGAAGTGTGACTGGGAGTTTGGAGGTCAAGTTCCAAGGAACTATGAAGAAGATGATGATAAGAGGTGTAGTACTCGAAGCGTTCCATGAGATAGCGAGGGGTTTTAGGATTAAATAAATCAGTGTATAAGAGTGATAATATGTGTGTATTCGGGCGAAGGTGGATAGGAAGCCACTCGAGTTGTAATAGGAAGCTACATTATCCTCAAATGCTATAACAATATTTTAATTCACATTTGTTAGCCTACTTTTCATAACGGAACCGCAGGAAACCACGGGAGATAGCTAGTAGCCAATATAGCTTTCATTTACCGTGCCTAATTAAGCCAGTGCGAGGCCTGTAGCAAATGTAATCAAGGACCTTTGGTTCAGGTTGTCTACTTTAATGGTTTATCTGCGGATTTAGCTCTCAGATTAGAAGATATGGTCGCGCAGATATATTTCACGAATTTATTACTCTTTTAAAAGATTTGGAAGCCTTTCTATATTACATTTTTATTTGTCACGCAGCGTTATTTAAGTATGTCAAGAAATCGTTTTCAATGATTATTATAATATTGGCCATGCAGCGAAATATACCGATAAATATACGATTTCAGCATAACAGTAACATCCCTAATTATTTTCCCATAATTATTAGTATATGCGAAAGCAGGCCATTCAACGTGGGCCGTAGCATTTATCCTGCTATGGCCAATTCAGTACTGCATATTTCATAATTAGCTAACGAGCATTTGTTAAATTCGGTATAGCGGCGATTGATAGGGAACCCATTATAAGAATACTAAAATTGAAAAGATTTGCAAAGGGGCTTATCAAGTTATGCTCAATAAAATAAAACCTACAAAGAATATATCTAGTAACAATGATAGCTTTATAGTAAAAGAATATATATAAGAACAGTGAATTGTTTACAAATGGCCGTATCCATCGATATCTATCGATAGCTAGTATATATATATACAGCGTTCCAAACATTCACTCTGTTCGAATGAACTGAACTGCGTTCCGTTCACCTTTAGGCGCCGATCCCATGGAAGAGTTCTAGAGTTCTGAGTTCCGAGTTCTGAGTTCCGCGTTCACTGTAATCTATGCGGCGCCTTTCATCATTGCACACAGAGAACTCGTCGGTCAAGAGAACTCGAGTTCTGTCGGAGTTCCATTATCTAAAGCTGGCAGTTGAGGTGACACGTCTGAGCTATCACTGTCTTATTTATTAAGTGACACAAGGTAGAAAGGCAATGGGCATTCTGGCCCATGAGCGGCCACTAATGAAACTTAAGTAAGGCCAATGAGACGAGATAAAGAATGTAAACAAACTTTTGCTTGCTGTATGTATATAATTACACCTTTTGGTACGGGATACTAATTACATTTAATGCAACTACCTTGCAATTTCATAATATCTCCAATTATTTCTTAAATCTTCAATAATCTATAATTTTTTTTTCTAAATACACCACAGTATTAAGCTTTCATATTTTTGTTAATATATTATTGCCTAATAGAAAACAGAAATTATTGCTGGCCGCCAAAGGGAAAAGCTCCATGCAAATTTGCCCATTTACCTTTAGAACTCTAGACTGCTCGTTCGCTGTGTGTAAAGTAGTGAACGCGGAACTCTAGAACTCTTTTCTGTGAGATGGGCGCGTACGGAGCAGCGTTAATAATACAAGAAATCGAATCAAACCTGAGTGTAAACCTGGACGTAAATAACAATTTAGTAGGCAAGTAAGTAAACTTATTTGTTGTTCAAGTGAATAAATAGGTAATAATATCGTAATATCACAATAGAAAAAATATTTCTTCATTTAAATGCCACGACTGCGGTGTAATTCTATAGGAACGACACGTTGAATAAACGCGTAGGCGCTATGAAATTCATGGGCGCTTAAGATATTTTAGTCGCGAGAAAACTATAATCTATAAGCATCTATCTATCGTTTTTATAATTTGGTTAGACACAGCTTGATTTAGCACTGCAACAGTCAGTCCACTGCACACTCGCTTCGCACAGGCCCCCACCTTACCCCCACTGTCGCCAAGCTCTACGGTTTCTTTGTTCGGAACGCGAAATCTAATAAAATACTTATATTATTTCGATGGCCGTATCCTAACCTTCTTTTCAGCATCGACGATACATTATTAAGGTTTACCTTCAAGTAAAAATTCGCGCGATACAAAAACTTATTCATGATTTTATGAATAAGACTAGTCTATCTATAAGCAAGAAACAAAATAAGCAATCAATAGCTGAGAGGGAGAACAAGGAAAATATTTTGGCATACGGGACTTTTTCAAAAAGACTATGGGCGTATCAACATGTCATGAAATGAATACTGATGACCATAAAAAAAATGTTCATGGTGTATTTCAGATTTCATAACTCTAATAATGTAAAAAATAAAAATGCACTTATCATGTTCTTTTTGACAAGCGCATGTATACAGATATGTGGATGACGTCATTTCCGGTGTCAATAAAAAGCGACGTGGTGTCACCTTGGGACACTGGGGGGAACTGACTGCTTTCGCGATTGCGTCTTGTATATAAAGCTTCACTTGACATTTCATAGAAAAATGTATGGACAAATGGCGTCGCAAAATTGATGCTTATAAATAAATAAATTACATTATTTTTAAACAAAAAAATGAAAATGTGGCCCCACGGATCTGTTGTACGTATATTTGTGATTCGATGTTATACATAATTTTTACAAAATGGATTCTAAATTTGATGGTATCACTAAAGAGGCAAACCTCGATTTTTATGATTTTGGTAATATTTGTAATGTTTTTGCTAGTTATTGCAGCAAATTAAAAAAAAAGGGCCAACACGGATCTGTTAATTAGTATCTTGGTTTTATGTTTATGATCATATATTACTATTTCTTTCATGTTTTCATTCATAAACCACTAAAATAGCGAACCCTGTTTATGACGTTTAGCTTACATACCGCCCTTAAGAGAAGTCTCTAGAATAGATTGTTTTAATTTCGACTTTGATTGACGTTATAACAGGTGGAGATTTCGAGATGGCATATTTTCGAAACCTATGTTGGGTTAATCATGCTGAACAACTTTTACTATGGAACCAATAGAGAATTTTCAAAAAAAAATTTTTACTTTCCATAGTAAATGTCAACCTTGCTCGATCATAAAGTATGAAAAGTAAAAAAAAAAATTTGAGTATTCAGTGTTGGTCCCATAGTAAAAGTTGTTCAGCATGACTAACCCAACATAGGTTTCGAAAATATGCCATCTCGAAATCTCCACCCAGTATAATACAGAGCTTCTTCACAAATCTTCCTTCACGTGTAATATTTGTTTGTACGCAGGTGTGGTACCACGGAGAGTGGTGTTCCTCTCGAGGACGCAACTGCTGGAATACGAATCTGATCGACGACAGGCCCAAGGGATGCTGCATGTGGTACAATGAACCACAGGTAATTAGATCATGCTACTGAATCAAAACATTGCCTTCATGTATTTTGCCAATCATTCGATAATCCAAAAAAAATATTGCGTCATTCCCACTTTTCTCATGATCAGTTTCAAATTTCAAGTTTTGCACCATCGATGTTATCCATACTTAATTGTACTCATTTTCCCAACTCATTTGCCAGTACCTAGCTGACATCGAGGAACACCTGAACATCACGATCCAGCAGGTAGACTCCAACATGAAGGTACCGTGTAACGAGTTCGACGGAAAGGTCGTATACGGTCAAAAGCGCAAGCAAATTGGGACCGGTTACCAGGTATGGAGTTATCAAAATAAATATTAACATTTTTTTATTAACATAACCAGTAGAGTCCTAAACTATGTATATTATTTCCAGGACCACGTTACTCAAATGGCGCCGGTAGTAAAATCTCTACAAGAGTTAGAGTCGCAGGCGCAGCTATATTATCTCAAGATGCATCATAAAGTTACCGCCGCTTGAAAGTGTGACTTTATCCAAAGCCAATATACATAATTATACTAATAATTTATATAAAAAATGTATCGCTTAAGGTAATAAATTGACTGACGCTATTTTGTGTTTAAATTAATTAATGTTTTCGGTATAAAACAAGGAAATCTTAATTTAGTTGTAATGTCGCCTATTCTCAGATTTTGTCTGATCAAAAGTGATAAAGGTTTTAAGAGGACTCAATTCGTCATACTTTTCATATAAAACCTCTGTACTTATCATGGCGTTGTTAAACATTTTTCGTTAGATGTTTTGAACAAATTAGTATCTTGTGCACTATATCTAGCCGTGTATCTAGGCGTAATTTAAAAAAAGTGTGAAACAAATTCAGTCAAAGCCTCCGAAAAACAGCGTTTTTGCCTGAACTTTGGCCATATCTAATGTACCTATAAATTGTAAAAGTAAAGAAAACATTTAGACACCAGGCTTGCAAATGTATTGGAGATTCTAAATAACTAACTTTTTTTTTCTGTTTCTCTTTTTTCGCAGTCAAACATTACGTTGGATGAAACAACAAGCTTTTAGACTATGCTTGCGTTGAAGTTGCGCCGGCCACAGAGGGCCGCCTTAAGGTGGCCTTGCCAAGAACGAGTAGATCTGTATGATCCTATAATTTGACGTCAAATATCGATTCCTGTTGGTATCTGGTTCAAAGTTAATCTAAAGAACTAGAAAGCACCCAGTGATCAGTTTGCCCCCAGAATTTGATGAAATAAGTCGCCAGAAGATTTTGGCATACTTTTCGGGCGCCATTTTGATGTTTTTTAAATGGCTGCGCACGATGATCCCTACTTATATACATCGAGGGACACTCATACAAACAAAAAAGTACTAGGGTGTCAGTACTAAAAAGTCACGTTACAGAGTTATTTGCAAAAAATACTACAAGTACAAACTTTACTGGCATATCAGCATGAAAAATATCAAAATGGCGTCTGGTGAGTATGCCAGGATCCTAACAAAAATCTTCGAACTCCTTTCAGAACAAGTGAATGTGTGTGTGTGAATAACTTGCCCCACTGCCGACGATTAGCGAGGAGCGAGAAACGATTAGTATGTAGTTAAGATAGTTTAGTTTAAATTGACCTTAAACCCTGTCACTTTAGAACCAGGGAACGACAAAAATGTGATTTGATGTGTATTTGTTGACAAATTAGCGATAGACTAAATTCAAATGCATGAAGGTGGCCCTGCCAAGAAGTGCCTTTGATGTGTATTTGTTGACAAAGGGGTACGAACTTTTTTGTATGGGAGCTGGCATAGCCACCCGCCGCCATTTTGATTTTTTTTCAATGTGGCGGCGCACGGTGTAAGTGGTATATTTGGGTAGAGGACACTTATATAAACAAAAAATGTTAAGCAATATGGTGACCTAAAGTGTCACGTTTCCGAGATATTTGGAGGTAAAGATCGCCATATGAGAATAACGACAATCATTAAAAATGAACTTATTACGTGTTTATATGCATTAGATTGTATTCAAATAATAGTTCCCAGGTTGATTTAACTTTTTATTAGAATATAGCAAAACAAATAGCACGAAAAAACAATATTCATTAATTGGTTACCTACTAAACCGCATCGCTATATTCGCAATGAAACACAATGTTGTCAAGTTGCTCGGATCGTAGTGATTAACTTGTTTTCCATGTCTCCGTTATTAAACAAAAATGACAATACTTTTCTTAAAATATAATGTTACCGAGATTTTGGAATATCGATGTATAAATAATATGAGAAGAATGACAATAGTTTAAAGTTGATTAAGTACAATTTATGTTATTGTTTTCAAGCAATAAACTGTGGTCAAGTAATTATTGTATCACGGTTTTAAAAATAAAATAAAACACATAATAGAAACAAGCCGTGACCTCAAACCTTTAAATAAAAGGATTTTTTTAAACTACTTAGTTAGCAAAGAAACATATATACGGCACGCCTAAGCGGTAAGCGCTTACCGTAGCCTATGGACGCTTGCAACACCAGGGGTATCACTCGCGCGTTGCCGACCCTACAGAAATATCTTCACACCTTTTTTAGGGAACCCCACGCTCCGTTGGGAAAACCACGGCGGGAGCTCATTCCATAGTCTAAGCGTCCGCGGAAGAAAGCTCCTTTCAGACCGCATAGTTCGAAACTATTTTGGTTCCAATGTGTGAGGATGGACTCCCCGTCAATGGCGAGACTTGCGATGGTAGAAGGTAGCCGTGGGCATCAGGTTAAACAATTCTACAGAACACTGTCCGTTGTACAAGCGGTAGAACACACATAAGGAGGCAAAATCTCTCCTCAGATTGAGCGGCCCTAAGCCGCTTGTGAGCTGGGGACCGTCGACAATTCTAATAGCACGTCGCTGAACCGAATCTAAAAGCCCAAACTGGTATCCAGGAAAGAGCAGTACTCCATATAAGGCCGGACTTGCGACTTGTAAAGTTGCAGCCTTTGCCCCGATGTTAAGTACTGCGTCGGTCTGTTGAGTTTTTTGGAAGCTAGCTTAACCTAGTCTTCTAGACGGCCTATTGACGTCGTTAGAAATGTCGATGCCGAGGATCCCGATGCTTTCACTGATGTTCGTGTTCTGGAATTGTGAAGTCACAGCAAATAGGGTTTTCTTAGCGGTGAACGACTTGAGTCTTAGTGGGGTTGAAATGGTCTAGGTTTAGTCGACCGTAATCGGAGACACTAGTTAGTATGCTCTCGATTTCAGAATATTTGCAATGAGCGTCCTCTGTACAATGAATGCCGTCAATAGACAGCATTTTATTGATATGCAGCAGGAACAGTGTTTGGGACAGTACAGACCCTTGCGGGACGCCAGCATTTGTCTCTCAGCTCGTATGCATCTGCTGGACAAAAAATTGGCGACCCATTTGCATAGTCCCTCGGGAAACCCATATGCTGGTAACTTCGTTAGAAGACCCCAGTGCCAGACCCGATCGAACGCCTTCGCCACCTTGACTCTCGATGGCGAGTGACCACTCGGCTGGTGACCTTCTAGTGTATACATAGACACATCACATAGATATACACTAGAAGGTCACCAGCCAAGGGACTATGGTGGAAGCCATATTGTCGGTCACTCAACAAATCGTGATCCTCTAGGTATCTCAAGAGCTGCGTGTTCATCACTCGCTCCATGAAATTGAAGAGATTGGGAGGTGATGGCAATAGGCCTGTAATTCATCGGGTCTGATCTATCGCCCTTTTTGGGCATTGTGTGCACGTGAGCAGTCTTTGATGAAGACGGGACTTTCATTTAGGTAGATGTTTTATTAGGTCGGGTTGGGCCGGCCCGCGGGACCGGGATTTTTTATTTATTTTCAACACACTCGCTCGTAAAATAACATTTATTGCACCGCTTTTAGTATCTTTATGCAGCTTATTACCCATTTGTGCTTTTTACTTTACATTACCATCATCATCTGCCTGCCCTGTTCCCATTCATTTGGGGTCGGCACAATATGTATGCTTCTTCCATTCGTCTCTTCTATCCGTCATACTAGCATCCACTCCTTTCTTACCCATGTCAACTTTCACACAATCCATCCATCTCTTTTTTGGTCTTCCTCTTCCCGTATATCCATCTACTTTCATATTCATCACTTTTTTAGTGACGTGGCTTTCATTTCTCCTCATAACATGTCCATACCAGGATAAACGGTTCCCTCCCAACTTTTCAGTCACTGGCGCTACTTTCAAGCTTCCCCTTATGTACTCATTTCTTATCTTATCCATTCTTGTCACTCCACACATCCATCTCAACATCCTCATCTCAGCTGCATGCAATCGTCTTTCATCCATCTTCTTTACTGCCCAGCATTCCGAACCATACATTAAGACAGGTCTTATCACGGACTTATAGATTTTCCCCTTTAACTTTAAAGGCATCCGTGGATCACATGTTGTTCCTGTTACCTGTCGCCATTTCATCCAACCTGAGCTGATTCTCTGCTTTATATCACGGTCAATATTACCATCGCTCTGCATCTGTGATCCGAGGTACCGAAAGTCGGAGCAGACTGGTACTGACACTCCGTCAAGCACAATAGGGGCGAACGTGGAGAGACCGCCGAAATCGCAGAACATGTGTTCAGTTTTGGTTCTGCTAATTTTCAAGCCAACACTCTCCAACCCTTGCTGCCATTTCACAAGCCTGCTCTGGACCTCAAAACCATTTTCACCGACGAGAACAATGTCATCGGCAAATAGCACACACATTTTACTTTACATTACCGCGAAGTTTTATGAAGGTATAATCCCGATTATGATAAGTTTGTACCTCACTGCAAGTGATATGTGTAGACCAAGCATTCTTAATTGAAACGGGTAAAATAGTATGACAGCTCACCGCTGTGAAAAAAACCTTGCGTGCCATATTTTTAAACGTTCTCATTGTGTTGATTTGATTATTATCAAAAAATCTACTTAAAAAAATACATGTCTGTTTTTTTCCTCGCAATTGTGTTGAAAAACGTCGTATGACACGCGTGTGCATTGATTATTACACTCTCGGCTCACTTATTGCTTTCGCCTACGGCTCACGCGCTTAATACGCCTCGAATAACCAACTTTGCACACATGTATCATAATGTACTATTACGTCGCTATTGCAATTTTGGCGCCCAGAGAGCATTACTTAGCGATCTTTAGTTCCAATTAACTTGGTAACATGAGATTTTAGGACAAGTATTGTCATTTTTGTTTGTATAATAATGACAAGATGGAAAACAAGTCACGATCCGAGCTACTTTGACAACATTGTGGTTCATAGCGAACATGGAACAATTAACATAGCGAATATTACGATGCTGTTTAGTAGGTAAGTAATTAAAAATATTGTTTTTCGTGCTCCTAGTTTAACTCTCTACTAAAATATTGATAAATCAACCTGGGAACTATTATTTGAATACAATCGAATGCATATAAACACGTAATAAGTTAATTTTTAATGATTGTCGTAATTCTCATATGGCGATCTATATCTCCAAATATCTCGGAAACGTGACACTTTAGGCCACCATATTGATTAACATTTTTTGTTTGTATAAGTGTCCTCTACCCATATATACCAGTTTCATCGTGCGCCGCGACATTGAAAAAAAACTAAAATGGCGGCGGCTAGCTATGCCACAAAGGTTCTAACCCCTTAGCGATAGACTAAATTCAAATGCATGAAGGTGGCCCTGCCAAGAAGTGCCATTCGCTATTGTTATGAAAAAAATATTAAGTAATTTATAGAATCTTTCGGAGATGTAAGTAAAACGCATGTTAAAGTTCATTTTTTATATTTCACTCTGTTCTGAATCACTACTGATTATTAAATGAGGGCAGTGCGCAGCGTTGCCAGACGTCCCGATTTTGGCGGGACGTCCCGATTTTTTGCCCAAAATTAAATGTCCCGCGCGGGACAGGTTTAGTCCCGCTTTTTGAGGATAACTCGACGTAGAAACAGTGCGCTAAATGTCACTGTGACATACATAATTCAAAATTCTGAGTCAACGCTATCAAAAGATGCCGTAGGTATATGCTGCATATTTTGACGCTCGCAAGGGAATCAAAACCTATAAGGGTACTTCCCGTTGACCTAGAATCATAAGGCAAGAACCAATTGCATGCAGCACAAGTAAAGAAAGATATCCGAAAAGCGGGAAGCTACAACACAAAAAAAATACGATTATTTTACGACATAATCGAAAAAACGGGGAAAAATCTTCGAGACTCGATTCCCATGATCAATGAACTATTTACGTAGCTACAAGTTTCGACGGAACCCACGGTACGCGAGTCCGACTCGCACTTGGCCGGTTTTTTAAGTACCTATGTCCCGCTTTCGGCGATAGAATCCCGCTTTTTTTACTCAAGAGGTTACAAAATCCCGCTTTGCCCGAAAAAATATCTGGCAACGCTGGCAGTGCGTGACAGCCCGCATTTTCAAATAAATTATTAAGTCTCATTATACCGCTATGTATGAAAATAGCCGTTAACAATACTGTTATAATAATCATAGTTCCAAATCCATATCACTTCATATTTCACAGAGTATAAAAACACGTTTGATTGTCTATGTCTTTCAGAAAAGCAATGTATCTTTTACAAAAATATATAATTCTAGTGTACAAAAATTTACGTTATTCTGTTACTAGTGGAATATCAATTAAAATAGTGCCATTGTGTAATATGAAGTGAATTATAAAGGTTATCATGAAATGAACATTGAATTTACAATCCCACTGCATGTCTTATATTAAAATTATATTTTAATTCGATAAACAGATACGCCAAAACGCACATAATATATAGTTTAGACACAGTTAAGTTTTATAAAACATTTGCACAGTACATTCTACTTTGCTTGCTTGTCATTTGTTCGAGAACAAACGGCTGAACCTAATTCAATGATTCATTAATTTCAATTATAAATAATTACTTATTCTAAAAACTATTTCAACAATAAAAGCATTAAACAAACAAATAAGGGCCCGTATCGTAGGCGTTGGTGCACGGCGCTATGTGATCAAATGAGCTAACATTTTAACATTCATATGCAATTTAAATAATTAGTTGAGTCCACGCGTACATAAAACCATCGAGTAATCATTATGTAATATCATTACAAGCCAGGGGCGCTAGCTACCGCTGTATCAATGATACGGGGCCCCCGCGCTACAAGGGGCTCCGAGCGTGTGTAAGCAGTAGTCAGGTAGAAGAGCCCCCAACAAACAGGGCCCGTCTTGGGCAAGCTACGCCACTGTCACAAGCCCTGACGGTAGGCGGGCACACTCAATCAAATATGACCCCCTCCTGATTACAAACTCGTTAATAAAATATAATCGTGTATAATGTTAACAGAGTATGTATTATATGTACTTGCTTTTGCATAACATATGAGATTACCTAACAGTCGTAAATACATAACTGATTGTTGTGTGCCCAATCATTGATTGTATAAACAGATTTAATTCATAACCAAAATGCAAAATATTTATACAAATATATTAATCTATGTACAATTTGATTAACCTAGCACTTGAAAAGTTTGAACAATATTTTATAAATCGTTAATCTACAAATTTAACCATATATTGAAAATTATAAGCCTTTTCGTATTGTAGCAGCTATATAGATAACTATAAGAAGTAGTAGGTAGGTTAGGAAATCACACAAGGCGTTAGTTATTAATTTTTACATTAAATGGGAGTAGGAACTACGAAAGCAATACTAGGTATTATATATAAAATTATAATGTAGCTGGATCCCGTTTCAAATGTTAATAATATAGATTGACGAAATTGGGTTGGTTATGAAGTAAACTTGAAAGAGGAACCGAATTCTGTAAGTTCAAACAAATGCAATTAAATAGAAATAATCATGAGTGAGAGCAACCAGTTAGTTCGAGGATAATAGATCCAGCCACATTAGCTTATACTATGTAGAAAAAAATCAAGTGCACGATTGGTAGAATAACATCTTTATTTAAGGTTTCCCTAAGGCTACCCAGTCTTTATGCTAATTAACCGTGGATTTTTTTTGTCGCGTTAGTTATTCCAAATGTTTTAAAGACTGGTAAACCTTATCTATCATTAATAACGTCATTTATAAATTATTAATAATAACTCTTTTGGTGATCACGGCTTTTCCACCAGCTGCACAACTTATTGTTAATTACAGTAATTCTACGATATATATTATAAAAAATTCTTATTATTACAATTTTACCTACATGTATCAAAAATTTGGTCGTGCGTTCTCAGAATACGGTCTCTGAAGTTATGAAAAGCGTATAAAGGTGACCTTATACTTACATGAAGTAATGGTTCTAAAATGCGGGCGTACTTAGGTGTAGAGTTAACTCCAATATTCCACTATAAGCCCAGACGCATATTCATTGCTGCATGTCACGCGTAGGTACATTTTGTACGCTGCAATCAATGTGCAATGTTCGTCGTTTCACATGGGCCATACACAGAGCCAGTATAAAAAAAAATGTCACACACATAGAACATGATATTGCCATGTAAATTCTGAAAACACACGACAAGGGCACACATTCACCTCGTGAACTGTATCTTCCTTACGTCCTCCGTATTCACTACTCAGGGATGCAGTCTCTATCACACATATGCTTATAATCACTAATACAAGTCTCATGTACGGACTTATTATTTGATATAATAAAGGAAAATGCAAGGAGATCTGTACTGAGGACTCCACATATAATTCGAGTGGATATACATATTTCATATCTTTAAAACATGGACGTTAATCATTTAATAATTCATTGTTTTAAAAAAAGCTCTGAATAAATATGTTATGCCCACCAATTGCAGTATTTCATTGCAAGTTATTTGAAATGAAATTCAGTTGCTAGTTCTTCTAAGTAATATTTACTATATTATAACTAAATTAATCAACCGATGATTTGTATGATTATGATTAATTTGTATGATTGATGATGTATTGGATGGATACGTCCGATTCGATATCATTTCGGTGGGCAAATTGTTCTTAATGTAGTCATTAACAAATATTTAAACTACGGCACGAATATAATTCCATCATAAATAACATTATATTTTGTAAGAAAAATGAGACTATGCATAATAAAACAAATATATTTGGACTTTGGACAATTTAGGATTCACATTAAAAAATAGGTCATTTACACACAGTGAGCAACTCTTACAACCTCACGTATTTCGGAATTATTTTACTTAATATTCAAACAAAATTAAATCTAATTATAAATACGAAAACTATTCGAGTTTGTGTCGAGACCGTGTAGAGTACGATGATTTTATGAAACTGTAGTATCTAACAATTAGAAACATCCGTGTAGAACCATCACAAGGTTCGGGTCTTTTGTACATTATGTCAGCATCTCTGGCTATGAGCCGATTGTCAATTGCTAACCACATTCTGAGAAAGTGTGATCGTTATTTCCAGTTGTATCGAAAATATGAGCACCTGTAAACCCAGAATAGGTAGGGCGTCTTTACGAACAAGTGGATCGCTCAATTGATTTATTTATCATTCTTAACATGGTTAATTAGGAGGCGCATTGGACTAACTCCCAAAAGTTTCCAAGTCTTCAATCAATATAAATCAATCCATTATGTCACCGTTTCATACCAAGCAAATAAAGTTTCTCAATATATACCACGATCATCGTAAAGTAAATAACTTTAGTAATTCCTCCACAGTTTGGGTCATACACAATATCAGACCTTATCGCTTCACTTATTAAATTCCAATTTGCGTATCATTCATCTCTTTATGTTTTAACATTATTATGCTAATTGGAGCATTGAAGTCTTGTTCTCCATATCCTCACAATATTCCATAGATACTCCAAGGAATTTTGGGAAAATAATATTTGTCTATCTAATTTTTGACAGCTTCTTGCAAGTTTGGCAATAATATATGTTATCGACTCGTCAAGTCAAAATCTTGCCACGTCATTGTTGCCATATGCCACGAAAAATATCCTATGAATACTGATAATATGCACAGAAATACTTAAGGCGTAAAGGAAATGATTTCCACCTTTAGTAAGACGTACAGTATCCAATGCAGCAGCTCTTTCCAACACATCCGTAAGCAGCACTTCTCTTGATGTAAAAGATTAATTACATAAATGCTCTGATGCATTGCACGTCAAACATGTGTCTTCATTCATCAACTCACTTGATTTGCAAAACGTATCTTCACTGTATTACCGCAAAGTGGCGCAAGGCAGTTTTTTAAATGTTCATATGAACCGACCACTCTGTTCACATATCAAAACTAGTGTTAGGCCACTTGTCTCACTACATAACAGTACATTACATAAATGTTCAATCTCAAACAGAATATTTTTATAATAAACAAACTTCATAACTAAGGCTAATTTAATAAATAATGCTTAGTAGTCCAATTGAGATTTCTGGAGGCATATCTGCAACAAGCAAACAAATACAAATTTATAAAAATGTACATCCCACTCCACATTCCTGAGGCATGCGTTTTTGGGAACAAAGAATCGTATGAGTATAATACAGGGTGGAAAGAAGCACGCTAGTTTAACATGGTACATTTACACATTTTGAATTTCCTGTATTTTGATCCAATTTTCATCAAAATCCGTTCAACCGTTTATGCGTGATTGAGATACAAACATCCAAACTTTCTGATTTATACAACGTGTAACATAAAGGGTACAAGGTGCACAGATGGCGAGGGAGAACATTTTATAAGAATATTAGCAATTGACGTGAAATGATACAGACCCTCATTGAGCGGCGTTGGATTTTAATTCAATATCATTACGAGCGAGTGAAACCGCGCGGAACAGCTAGTAACCAGATATAAATTATCTCTAGTGCATGTTTCACTTACCTTTGGTACAAGTACATAATACATAATGTTACTACGATACAATCGTACATTATGATACAGTAGTACCCAACTGATATAGCTTACCGATGTACCTGCGCATAAGATACTTTTTATACTTTTTAAAGCGCGGGAAACCGCTATTGGTCGACATCTGCCGCTATGTTAGCGGGCGCCGTGCGGAGGGGCGTGACTTGCGAGTGAGACGGAACTAACAGCTGCAGTGTATTGTGAACCTTATAGTAGCGATCTAAGGTTGATTATAAGTTTTAAGCATTCTTTCGTTAATCTTCGGAGCCATTCCTTCTTTTCTGTGCGAACGAAGATTCACGACGCGCCTTATCAGTTGGGTAATACTGTACATGTGTGCAAAGTTGGTTATTAACACTCGAGGCGGTATTGGGCGATAAATGAGCCGAGAGTGTAATAATCAATGCATCGCGTGTCATGACGTTTTTCAACACACTTGCGAGGAAAAAAAAGACTTGTATTTTTTTAAGTAGATGTTTTGATAATTATCAACCACACATTAGTCACCACACACAGTTCTCATAGAACGTTAACAAATATAGTCAAACTATTTTACCCGTTTAAATGAAGAATGTTTGGTCTACAGTGTCTACACATATCACTGGCAGTGAGGTACAAACTTATCATAATCGGGATAATACCTATCATAAAACTGTGCGGTAATGTAAAGTAAAAAGCACTAGTGCGTAATAAGCCGCATTAAGATACAAAAACGGTGCAATAAATGTCACTTTACGAGCGAGTGTGTTGAAAAGGCTATTAATTTCTCATTTCTATTATTATATCATAAAATATTAATCAGACATGTGTAAAGGTAAAATATAACCAAGTGTCAATTCAAAAATTCAAAATCATTTATTCAAATTCAAACCTTCGCAGGCACTTATGAAAAGTCTGACTCTAATACCGGTTCGGAAGGTTGCATTTGCTGAGAAGAGCCGGCAATAAACTCAGCAATTACTCTTTTCAAAACAAGCTTAGATTCATTACATAATATATATATTCTAATCGCACTGACAACAATTGCGTGTCCCGGCGCGGCGGCAAAACTACAATGTAGACTGAATCTATATTTAATAAGTAAATGGCAAACTTAAGCAGACCAGCCCCCACAAGCAGCACCTGTTCACAAGTATGACGCGTGTGGCAGCCATCGCCCTCTTCGCCATATTGGAGGGAAATGATCTACCCGTCACACGACGCCGCCGCAAGCAAAGGCCTTAAAGTGAGCATGACTTACTTAAGTCTGCCTTAGAAAAATAAAAAAATAACTAAAGGGAAACTACTAAACACACAATTTGTTATCACTGTGTGTAGGGTTCTAGGGTTAAAACAAACAATTAGAATGTTACCCAGGTCAGAGCGCGAGCCAGGGATGGTGCTGCAGCGACTCCTTGGAGCGGTCGCCGTAGTCGTAGGTGAGCTCCGTGCCGGGCGCGATGTCGTGCGCCGCCACCAGCACCAGCCGCGGCCCGTCCACCCACACCGCCTTCGTCGCCAGGTTGCCGCTGCGCGAGTGGTTCACCAGCCGCCCCAGGCGACCCGACTCGCATGTCGCGTCGATACTACAACACAACACAACACAACACAACGTTACATTTATGTGTTACTGTATTCCTGCACAGCGACTCCTCTCAACTCCCCTTCAAATCCATTTTTAAGGCGATGATAGCTGTGTTACTGACATTGGATGCCGAGGCTTCGTCTCCGTCCGGGTTCGAATCCTACAATGAGCTTGAGCTTTTGGTGAAGCAAAACATCGTAAGGAAATCATAGCACGGTGATAAGGTACATTATATTGCCTACTTGACTGGCTACCACCCTCAAGTTGAAAATCTTTCCCCAAGCACCTTGACCAGTTCCTTCTAGGCGTACCACCATCGGCCACATCATCTCTTACCATGGTGAGATTGCAGTCAAACTTGTAGCAAGCGTCTATGGACTATGGTAACCACTTCCTATCCTCGAGCCAACACCCATAATCCAACTTACCAATACTGTTGATCTCCGTGTCTGAAGTAGTACATGTAGCATCCCGCTTCGGGGTCTTGCGCGTACTTGTGTTCCCTCTCTCTTGCTTCCGCGACGCCGACCAGCTCGCCGGCGTATTCCACCACGAACTGACCGCGCCCGAAGTGACGCGTCGCAATCACACCGCGACCCTTATCGTTGAAGTACGCCACCTGTGGGGTCATTCTCTAAGGTTAATGACACAATCTCTATGATGCACTCAGTGCTGTCACTACGTTCTGTCTCTATCGTTAACTAAGGAAATACGTGAGAAGACTATAATGTTGCTCTGGCTCATCGTATATGTTAAATGTATAATGAAGAACAAGCAACAGCAATGGTACATGTAAGGTACGAGGATCCGTCCCTCTCTAGTGGATTCATATAAAGCCTTGGAGAGAATGATAATAAACTGTTACTTGAAATAGACGTTTTGTTTACAGTTTTATTACATTACATAACCTATATACTACAGAAAGAAAATACACAACTATTTTACTATCTACTCTCCTCACGGTTATCTCATTATATAAATAAACCAAAAGGTAATTACAGCGAGATAACAACCTTGCAATCATCCAAGCAAACGGCTTTAAACTGCATAATATAATTACATTCCATGTAATCGGTTTGTTTATTGAAATAATTTAAATGGCGACCTTGCCGCGACTGGATCACTATTATATACCTAGTACGTACGACACTATTTATCAACGTAGGTATAGGTACCTACTTGCACTTGTATTTGCATAACTACAGATATAGATAGGAAGGAAGGCATCCCGCGACGTTTTATCTACGCGTAATTGTCAATTCAATCAACTCTATACTATGCTAGCTTGTAATCGCGCTATATTTACATAATATATCTTAAAATATATTGTGATGATGAAATATATTGCTGAGAAGAGTCTTGTTAGGGGAGTATTTTTTCTTATATATGAGCAGCAAAATGGAGATGTGCATTCCCCTCCACTTTGGTGAGCTATTTTCCTAGATGGCTATAGGTAAGGAAAAAGTATAAAGAATTATTGGTTACCTGTAGCCCATCTTCTCTCTGCTCCCTCACAGCCCGCTCCAAATCTCGCATCTTCTCGGCCATCACACATTTTGAGGTCTTCCTGACGCTACGTCTTACAGGGAAGTATTCTGTTAGTTTGTGATTGGTATTTCCGTTTGCAACCTTAGATTCCAGTTTGATAGTATCTTCCATTGGAGGGGGCGAAGGCGGAGGCTCGATTTTGGGACTTTTGAGCTCCTCTTTGAAGTATTCTGTGAGCTTGTGACTCTCGGCGGAGCGGGCGGCTGCGCGCGCCGCTCTCGACCGCAGCGTGTGTCCATTCGTCATATTTGTTAACCCGTTACTAGTCTTCAGTGGCTTAGACTTCAATTCTATCTTTTTAAGCGGAGGCTCCGACTTCAGTTCTTCATTCTCAGTCTTTGGCAGCGCTGCAGTTATGATTCTACAAATAAAAAGTGGAAACTGTCAACACAATTGATAATATGACCCAGTTTGTTATCTTTTAAACCACACCAGTTAGTATTTGTGAAATATGTATGTATGTATTTAAAGATGTTATTAATGGAAATAAGAAACTACCATGCCTGTATAATCCAAAGAGGAGTAGCCAATATGTGATATTTAATAGGATACTTATGTGATTGGTGATTACTGATTTATCAATTTTTTTTTTGTTTTTGTGGAAAATGGATTGAGTTATTTATTATTCTAAAGTAATCAAATGATTAATAAAATGCTAATTCACAAAATTACTAGGATATAATTTGCAAAATTATTGCTTTGTATTTTTTTATATAATTTTGAGGAATTGCCTATCATTCCTCATGCATGGGAATCAGCTCATACGACTCAGGCAGACTATTTTACTTGAACACGCCTTTTTTACTGATGCTTGATATGTTCTATGGGGTTAGCATCAGGGCTGTTTGCCCTATCGTCAACTTCACACAGTCCATTCACTAACTCAAACTCAACTCACATTATAACAATGCAAGAATTTCGTTGAAATTTTGAGTATTGCAAACAAGAGTGTATAAAAGCTTTTCATTATATCATCTTTTTAACAACTTTAATTTTCCTAGGAAAATAACAAGATGTTAGTTAGAACAATGATAGACACAAAAAGCCTCAGTTACCTGCGCTTTCTATAGTTGCGCGTAGGTCTGTCAGGCTGCTCCTCACATAATTCAATGCGGTGTGGAGTTTTCACACCCTCCTGGGCCGCCATCAAACTACTTGCTGAAATTATATTCAATGCTCAATATTTCTTTGATTATATGAAAATAAATTGCATTTTAATTAACAAATATGGGTATCATGGAAAACCAAATGCAAATTGTGGATGGTGTGATATATGAATGCTGTGCAAAGCGATACAGCAAGACCCTGCAATTGAGTAGGAATTTTGTGCCCATACATGCATGCACTTGATTCAAACTCCTGAAATAAGCAGTCCCACATCACCTTTCCAGTGCATTTATAATACTAATTAATTTTAAATGGAAAAATGAATTTTAAACACCATTAAAGTAAAATGTTTGACAGACATGAAGTTTGATTTTATAGAGACTATACTCACTCTGTGAATATTTCAAGCGTCTGCCTATTGACATTATTAAAATCGAGTAAGAAAACTATTAAAAACAAAAATTGGATCTGAGGGATAGCATAGTAAGGTACTACACAGCAGATCACTACCCAGTTTCTTCGCTGTTGTTAGATAAATCCACAGGTTCTTTTGACATTCACTTATCATTTGAGGGAAAGACAGCTCTGTGGTAGTGTTACCACAGAGCTGTCTTTTTCTTGTTCTATGATTTTGCTGTGGTGAAGGTTTGAACCCTATGCTTAATTTTTTGAAATAGGAAAACAACCTCAAAGTCAAATTCAAAATATGTCACCCAGTTCTCACTGATGGAGTTGTAATTTAGAGAAGCGAGTTCAACAAATGAAAACTGTCCCATTGGTATTAGGCTGGATGCACATCATCTTCAGTAATATCACATAGGTGCCATGGGTACAAAAATAGTTGTGAAACACATACTAGAAAATAATACAATACATGGAAAAAAATACATTATTTCACTGTTACTGTTTATTTACCAAGTGTACATGGTGATGGACCTCCTGAACTTACCTCACCTTACCATAGAAATATAGGGATATGGGTGTATCAACTATTTTACTATTGATATATTTAGAAGCTTTTCATTGGCCATATTTAAAAAATATATTGATATATTTAGAAGCTTTTCATTGGCCAATAGTATTTCAGGCTTGAAACAAATAATCAGGCAACGATAGAAACATGCCATAAGTTCTGAAATGCATCTATTTATACTGATTTTTAGGGTAACTCAGTAGACAAAAACTTAAGTCCATACAAAAATACCATGTCCTCAGAGCATAGTGCTTCATGTAAATTCAAGTTTAAATAATCCCTTAAAACCTGTCTAAAAAACTCAGTTCAGAAAAGGAGGTAGCTGTAATTGTTACAAACACTAACAATAACATTAATTAAATGTAAACTTTTTAAATAAAAAAATATTTTAGAACTGTCCCTCAATAAATTGATTGTGCTCGCGTATACAGAGTTACGTTTAAATATTGCACTAAAAATCTCTCCATGACCACGACTCATCATCATCAACTTCACTAGAATGGTGACGGTTTGAGGGTTAGAGACGGAGGATGAACCTTTATCAAATGCCGACAAGTCAGCTTTTTGTGCCGTCGGCTGAGTTACCAGTTTTTTTTCGCATAATGTAAGTTACTGTTTAATAATATTATATTAATTATGTAGTACTTGTTCAGGTTAATGACTGAACCATATGTTATGTGATGTTTTTTTTAATTTAAATGTGTAATTTTGATCAATGTATATGAATTGTCAACTCAGTTAACCATATACTCTGTTACTTTTTGGGTAACTCCTTAGAAATAATTATCAGTATTATGGTGAAATTGCATGTTTTTTCTTAGATGTCCATAACGCAAGATACCTATTATTGATTGTTTTTTATATTAAACTATATATTCTAATATAGTTAATTTTGCATGAATAAATATTTGCATTGTAGAAATATTTTAATAATGGTTTTATTAAGATTTTATACACTCCTAAATAAAGGTAACGCAGTAGACAATTTACAGGGAGTGTTGTCAGATATTCTAAAATGATGGCTTTCATTATTTAAGAACAGCATGGCCAGTTGAGATATGTAAAGTAGTGAATATTTCTAAGACACTTAACACATTACAATGCTATTAACCCTTTGAAATTGCGATTTTTTTTTTTTGACAGCTGCCTTTGACTTGCGGTTTTCGCGGAATTTGCTGAATTTGCAAATGGCCTCCCCCCCGCATTGTCAGTAAATCATAAATATCTGGGTATTTACAGTATTAATCAAGAAACAGTAACTTACAGCGTCATCCTGAATAAATGTTCTTATTGGAATCTTATTGGAATTGGAATAAAGTATTACAACATTCCAATAAGAAACCAGGAAAAAATGACAACTGTAAAAAAACTGCACTTCATAAACATTTTGAGTTTGCACTTCAAGACGAATAACTCTGTCCACATATTACACACCTTTATATCAACACGAATACACGTTATATCTAATAAATACATTTGTTTTACTAGTCTCAAGTAAGCAAAAAAGAGAAATTCGATGCTAAAGTTAACATTGTGAACACAATGTAAACAACCCAACTTTTTTTTTTATGTGACCATAGTTCTCTCATTTTAGGCTACTTTAGGGTCGGTGTTGCCTCATATCCCAACAAAAAGTAGCCAAACTCGTCGAATGTTACTAGATGTAAATAATAATCGATGATAAATAAAAAAAAACCAGCTAGATTAGTCGGACTATATCTAAAAATAGACCACCATTTTGAGGTCATGGTACTCACACATCGTAAATGAATTTCTAACCATTATTGATATTATTAGCTTGTATGAGTCCCTAATTATTAACTCTTAAAGGTATTGGCATAAGGTTCAAACAATAATTTGTTGAAAAATGCAGTGGAATTACGTGAATGTTAACCTCGTGTCGAGACTCAAAACAAATTACGAGTGTGAATAGTGATATTTAATGGATTGCCTGTAAAAGGTGAGTGATTTGTATAGAATATTAGTTTATCTAACCGTTTTAATAATGATTTATATAATTACTGATGTGTGAAATAAGATTTTCTTGATTATAAACACATGAGTACTTTGAGTCATAAGTATGTGTTTAGATTCAAGGAATTCTCGTTTCACACATCAGTAAGTATATAAATTATTACTAAAACGGTTAGATAAAGTAATATACTACACAAATAAGTCACCTTATACAGGAATTCTGTTACTTTATCACACCTAAACTTTAATTTTTGGTGAGACTCGGAGTGAGAAAACTCTTTCAGCCCGTTCACCACAAAAAACGGGCAATATTTCTTTTTTTTTGTTTTGGTCATAACATAATTCTACCTATTCACGGGTGTGGTATTTAATGCTCTTTATTCACGTACCAAAATTGGGGCACTTTAGTTACGTAATCGTGTAACAATAACATGAAATTCGAGCGGTAATATGAGACGTAAACAAGGCGATCCGCGCGGATCGTCAAACAGTCTAAGGTTGTCATTAATAATAAATCCGCGCGGATCGCCAAACAGTCTACAGGTTAAACCATAATTATTTTTATTAAAAAAAAATTGCTAGGCCTCTCCAAAGTGTGGGTCGAATAGTTGATTGACCCATATAAAAGTTAAAAATAATGATAATTAAATGTTATAAAATTTAATATAATGACAGGTACTTCAGGAGTAAAAGCCATATGTGGCTAAGAGTTAGATTTTAGGTTATAAATAAAAAAATTAAGTTCATCTTCCTACAGGATTCTATCTGGGTTGATAATACTTACCTTAAAGAATTTGTAAAAAAATGGAGTGATGATTGAAGATACAGTTATTTGTTAGTTTTAAAGGAAACATATTGAATTATGTACTATTAGTATAATTATGACCCATGATGCTAATCCATAGTGAGTACCTAAATAATGTACACTAAATATTAAAATAAGCAGAAACCTTTCCACTCAAAAATTACAACCTTAGATTTTAAGAGAAACAGATGTCATCATTTAAATCACATTAGATGATTTCAAGATGAGGTAACCGCGAACAAAGAACGTCTGAAATATAGCGCGGGATAATGTATGACAATGTTATGTATAATTATGTAAATACATCATACTAACCTCGAACCATTTCCACTGAATTTCGACAATAACTCAAAGATAGAAATGAAATCAATAAGCACTACTTAAGTAATGGTCAATCGAAACACAAACAAAACGAGACTGGCTCGAGTTACAATAATTTTGTAATAGATAGACCTTGTCATAGTAGCATCGCGATCGCAAGGAATTATCATGTGATACAACTCACTCGGTGTCACGAATTTATCATTTTATAACTGTACCTCTGTATCTTTTACAACATGAATTGCAAGTTAACACTCACAAATGTATTTATTTCAGTAAAATCCGTAATTCATTGAATTTCTTGAAAAGTGACAAGATTGATTGATATGATTTCTGTAGAAAATGGACGCTCGCTTGTTTTTCTTAAATGTTACTTTCCTCTGATTGGTTGGCCATACAATAATTTGGCCAATAAATTTGAAATCTTTTACCATAGACCATACCACAAAATATTCTTTTGATAAAGGTGAAACTACACACACGGTTGTCAAACAGCCAACTATTAAAATAATTATTATTGTTAAATAATAAAGAGGAGGAGGAGGGATATACAGCCTGAACATCAGTTAGCCCGATTGAGATTGAAAAATCAATTTTGAACATTTTATTTTACGACCAAGTTGGTAAACAAGCATACGGCCCCTTGATAGTAAGCTGTTCATAGAAGCTGTTACCATAGCCATATGGACAACACACGGGGCATCACTCACGCTTTACCGACCCTTCCCCCTCCCCAATGAGCTATGGCGACCACTAGTAACAGATGAACCGGTTTGGCTGACTCCAACCAAAAACCTACGTTAGGTATCGACCAGTTCGACAGGCCTACAAACGTTCCGATCGATCGATAGCGTTATTAGCGCTTTTTCGGTTAGAGAAGTGTTGGCAGCACTGACTACACACAACACATCCCGCGAAAAATAAAAATGTGGCTTAAAAGTGTCTCCAGGCGACACAATTTGGCACCCGATATGTCGTCGGACAGATTGGGCCCAAGAATCTTATATTTAGGTGTTCGAGCCTTCGCTTGACCCATTGTGAGATTACCCTCGAATTTTACCTAGTTGCAGTGTGATTCTACCCTCTTTTTATTTGGTATCGTCCATGTATCGTCATAGCCTTCTCTGTCTACTTCATATCACGTGATCGCCCCACTCTTTATCGGTGACATAATGTCGGTCACTTTGCCGGTGGCATGCCGGTGGTAGTTTCTTTCATCAGTACGTCTTGAATTTTTACGTAGTAAGTAGTGTGCGAAATAATTATTGTAAAAAGTGAAATAATCATAGGTAAGTACAGTTATATCAAACAAACAATCATGATTGGCGATTGCCCGCTCGCAAGACGGCAAATTCGTGCAATAACTTGGGAAAAACCCTAAATAAAATCTTTTGTGCTGATATTTTTATTTTCCGTCTTGGGTAAGCCCCAAACCGCAAAATATATCGGAAAATTTCACATTTGGGAAAGCCCCAAATTAATTGTTGGTTATTAAATCAACAAATAAATACGGAGCCACCAATTGCGCTCGAGCCTAGCCGACGTCGGCTACATAGCCGACTGACGCCGCCTGCGCAGGCGGCATGCGTCGGCTACATAGACGACATACGCCGGCTATGCAGACGACGTATGTCGGCTGTATAGCATGGTTTAAGTATATCCTGTATAGGTGGCGGCCGTCGGCTATAAAGCTTTGAATGTAGGTTACACAAACGTCCCATGTCGGGTGTATCTTACCATAATATTGGTATTCATTCCTCACTATCGTTACAGATCATGGATCGCACAACGATGGGCGAACTACTGTGTTGGGACCCACCCCCCCATGAGAAAGAAGAATTTAAAATATTGATTGACGTTCTAGATGAATACTATCCAGAACAATGGAGGCTTTGGGAGATCAATAAGGAATCTTATACCGACCTCTTTGGCGAAAACATTTCTACTGACGATGAATGTCGCATACGCTTCGCCGTACCGACCATAGAATTAGCACGAATCTTCGGAAATTCTTCATCACTGAGCGAGCGAAGATACAAAGCTATTAAAAGAAAACTATTGAAGTGGCCGCTAGGTCGAACAATTATTTATCGTCCATTCTCAACCATGAAGAAAATCCACCCGGAGGAAGCATTCAACGGCTTTTGGTCAGCAATATCAGAGCTTAAGCGTCATTCCATCTCAAGAGTAGAAGCAGACAAATTACTCCAAAGGACTGCAACACCTTCCTCATCATCCTCGGCAAGCGTCACGGAACGAGAGCATAGCCTTGATTCTATACAATCCAAAAAAGCAAAATGCGCTGACGAACCTTTTTCCATCCAAATCCAAATTCAAATCAAAGGCTGGAAATAGGGACGCAATTCATCAAACCCATTAAGTACATAGCTTGGAGGCGGCAAACACAGGCGACCCCCTCTGCCAAAGTACATTGACCATATGGCCATATGCATTTATAAAAACTAGTTCGAACGACATCCGCTACCATTTGGTATCGTTCCGTGTCGTAAGATTGTGCTCCGAAAAAAATGGTAAATTGTGCTGTTTACTCATGCAAAAGGCGATCTGCTACGTCAAATCTGCGAGAACATGGCGTTTCCTATCATTTGTGAGTATTATACCGAACCAATATGTTTGTATTTTAGTGTTATCTCGAAATAAAATAACATAAATTACGACAAGTAAACGACTGAAAATACGGTGGTACGATGGTAGCTAACACGTAGTACAAGGAGCGATTTGCGTAGTGCGGGGACACAGAGTATACAGAGCAACAGCTCCCTACAAGCGTCTATTATATTAGCCTATTCTTGTAGGGCTGTCACACTAGCAAATAAATTTAATAAGATAGTTGGTTTATTTTTTCACTAATTATAAATTATAAGTATAATTTATTGATTCTCACACACTCAACTCACACTGTAAAACATTTTACTGACGGGTAATGTATTGAGGTGCGTCTACGCATCCTTTACCATCAGAGATCTTACAATAGTAATGAAAACTTTCATATATATGTTAGAAACTATTCCAAGATATTTAAACAGGTTTGTATTCGAGCAAAGGCCATCTACATAGGCAATAGGGTAAATAGTTCTAATAATAAAATTAAAACAGTGTGGCAGATTATTAATACAGAGACGGGTAAAAATAAAATCAAAGATAATACTTTATCTCTTAAAATTAATGATAAATTAATCTCAGGTAAATTAGAAGTAGCATCTGCTTTTGAAACTTTTTTCTCAAATATACCTATGGAGGCTACTAAAAATCTTGCTTCGTCTTCCACGTTAGCAGAATCGATTTCGCAGAATAATTTTCAACAAAACATTCCAGACTTCGCATTCACCCAGGTTAATGACTATGACATTATCACGGCTTTTAAGTCACTAAATATGAAAAATACAGAAGACTTATGGGGTTTGTCAGTTAAGGTTATACAGTCATTTATTATTATTTTTTTTTTATTTATTTTTTATACCACTAAGGTGGCAAACAAGCATACGGCCTGCCTGATGGTAAGCAGTTACCGTAGCCTATGGACGCTTGCAACACCAGGGGCATCACTCGCGCGTTGCCGACCCTGAAGAAATCTCTTCACGCCCTTTTTGAAGAACCCCATGCTGTACTCCATTGGGAAAACCACGGCGGCAATATTTTCAATATTGCCCCTATTTTAGCCCTAATTTTTAACCAATGTCTCGAACAGGGCAACTTTCCTGACTTAATGAAATACAGCAAAATTGTTCCAATCTTTAAATCGGGATGTAAAAACAATCCCTCAGATTACAGACCTGTTTCAGTACTTCCTGCATTAAGCAAGATTTTTGAAAAGATTGTGCTAAACCAAATGTTAAGGCATTTTAATAACCACAAGATACTCCATGATGATCAGTTCGGTTTTACAAGAGGTAAGTCCACTACGGATGCGGGAGCTAAACTTATTAAGCATATTTTTCAGGCCTGGGAGTGCTCACATGATGCTATTGGTATCTTTTGTGATCTCTCCAAGGCATTTGATTGCGTAGATCACCAAACGCTAGCTCTTAAACTTAAGTTATATGGAATTCGCGGAGTGGCCCTCGATCTTGTGGTTTCCTATCTTTCAGGGCGCCAACAAAAGGTAGGAATCAATGGTAGTGTGTCATCGGGCTCCTTAGTCAAATAAGGCGTACCTCAAGGCTCGATTTTAGGCCCATTTCTATTTCTAGTTTTTTTTTTTTTTTTTTTTTTTTTATACCACTTAGGTAGCAAACAAGCATACGGCCCGCCTGATGGTAAGCGGCTACCGCAGCCTATGGACGCTTGCAACACCAGGGGTGTCACTCACGCGTTGCCGACCCTGCAGAAATCTCTTCAGACCCTTTTTGAAGAACCCCATGCTGTACTCCATTGGGAAAACCACGGCAGGGAGCTCATTCCACAATCTGAGCGTCCGCGGAAGGAAGCTCCTTTGAGACCGCACAGTTCGAAACAATTCTGGTTTCAATATGTGAGGATGGACTCCCTGTCGATGGCGAGAGTTGCGATGGTAGAAGGTGGCCGTGGGCATCATCTTAAACAATTCTTCAGAACACTGTCCGTTGTACAAGCGGTAGAATACACATAAGGAGGCAAAGTCTCTCCTCAGACTGAGGGGCTCTAAACCGTTTGTGAGCTCGGGATCGTCAACTATTCTAGCAGCACGTCGCTGAACCGAGTCTAGAGGCGCAAGCTGGTATCCAGGTGCTCCCGCCCACAGATGACAGCAGTACTCCATATGAGGCCGTACTTGCGACTTATAAAGTTGCAGCCTTTGCCTCGATGTGAAGTACTGCTTCGCTTTGTTGAGCACTCCGAGCTTTTTGGATGCCAGCTTAACCTTGTCTTCTAAGTGACTACGGAACAAAACGTCGCTAGAAATGTCGACGCCAAGGATCCCAATGCTGTTACTGATGTTCAAGGACGTATTCTGGAATTGTGGAGCCACAGACCATGGGGTTTTCTTAGCGGTGAACGCGCAGGCTTGAGTCTTGGTGGGGTTGAAATGGACTAGGTTTAGTCGACCCCAATCGGAGACACTAGTTAGTGTACTCTCGATTTCAGACAACAGCCGTTCGCGGCTTTCCTCCACCTCGGAACGAGGGATATTAGCACGGCCCGTATAATGAGCGTCCCCTGTACTGTCGTCTGCATAACAATGAATGCCGTCAATAGACAGCATATCATTGATATGCAGTAAGAACAATGTTGGGGACAGCACAGACCCTTGCGGGACGCCGGCATTTATGTCCATGCTATCGGAGCAGCTACCGTCTACGACGGCTCTTATGCATCTGCTGGACAGAAAGCTGGCGACCCATTTGCATAGTCCTTCGGGAAGCCCGTATGCTGGTAGCTTCGCTAGGAGACCCCGGTGCCAGACCTGATCGAACGCCTTCGCCACATCTAGGCTCACTGCCAATGCCTCACCTTGACTCTCGATGGCGAGAGACCAACGCTGTGTGAGATACACTAGAAGGTCACCAGCCGAGCGACTGTGGCGGAAGCCATATTGTCGGTCGCTCAACAAATCGTGATCCTCTAGGTATCTCAGGAGTTGCCTGTTGATCACTCGCTCCATGACTTTAGAGAGAAGGGACGTGATGGCGATAGGCCTGTAATTCGTCGGGTCCGATCTATCACCCTTTTTGGGCACTGGGTGCACGTGGGCAGTCTTCCACGAAGTCGGGACTTTCATTTTGGTGAAGGAAAGCGCGAAAAGACGCGTTAGTACAGGACACAATTCAGGAGCACACCGCTTCAGCACCACTGCCGGTATGCCGTCTGGCCCGCTCGACTTATGGACGTCCAGAGAAAGCAATTCTCGCCGGACTTCCCGTTGGGTAATGCTTATCTCCGGCATGGAGGTGTCACACTGCGGGATGGTAGGCGGTGTGGCACCACCGTCATCCAAAGTCGAGTTCGAGGCAAAGAGAGAGCCCAGAAGATCAGCTTTCTCCTTTGCACTATGGGCCAAGTTTCCGTCCGGCTTACGGAGTGGAGTTAGAGAGCTAGTTCATATAAATGACCTACCTTACATGGTGAAAGAACTATCAGATGTCGTTTTGTTTGCAGATGATACGTCTCTGATATTTAAAGTAGATAGAAAAGACAAAGACCTTTTAAAAGTTAACCACGCTCTGGAAACTGTGTCTCAATGGTTTGCTGCCAACAATCTAATGCTAAATTCTAAAAAAACGAAATGTATAAGATTTTCATTACCAAATGTACCAAAAGTTGATACCAATGTTATTGTGGACGGTACTAAACTTAATGTAGTAGATAAGACTGTTTTTCTTGGTCTGACCATAGACTGTAGATTGCAGTGGGGTGCTCACCTGGAAGCCTTAGGTGGTAAACTGAGCTCCGCTGCTTTTGCAGTCAGCAAAATAAGGCAACTGACGGACATTAATACAGCCAGATTAATTTATTTTGCATATTTTCATAGCCTTATGTCTTGCGGTATTTTGCTGTGGGGCTCTGCCGCAGACTTGGAATCAATTTTTGTATTGCAAAAAAGAGCAATTCGCGCCATCTACTGTTTGGGTTCTCGCGAATCTCTGCGAAAGGTATTTCCGGAAATTAATATATTAACTTTGCCCCCTTAGTACATTTTTGAAAATATTATGTATGTTCGTAAAAACATTAATTTGTTTCCAGTCAATAGTGATTATCACGATAGAAACACTAGAAACAAGGACAAAATAACTGTGCCTAGATTTAGATTAGCTAAAGTAAATAAGTCCTTTCTTGGGAATTGTATCCAATTTTACAATAAAATTCCTCATAGCGTGACCAGTATGTCCTTTTTTAAATTTAAGGAACATATCAAAAAGCGGTTGTTGAATAGGGCCTATTATAAAGTGTCTCATTATATTGACGACAAGGATGTATGGAAGTAGCTTCTCTCTGCACTTGCTTCACTTAGCAGCTAGTTCAAGGTCCATTTTAATTCAAAGTATGCTATTATTATTATAAGTTATCTTTTTTTTATTTTTTGTTTAATTTACGGATTATTACTTATAGTAATTAATTCGATTTAATGTTTTTCATTTATTTCTAAATTCTTCAATATATTATGTCTGTCCACTTAATTGTTATATTTTCTATACATATACCTAAATGATATTTAGTATAAACTTGTCAATAGTCACAGTGATAACAAATTGCGTGTTTAGTAGTTTCCCTTTAGTTTATTTTTTATTTCTATGGCAGACTTAAGTAAGTCATGCTCACTTTAAGGCCTTTGCTTGCGGCGGCGTCGTGTGACGGGTCGCTCACTTCCCTCCAATATGGCGAAGAGGGCGATGGCTGCCACACGCGTCATACTTGTGAACAGGTGCTGCTTGTGGGGGTTGGTCTGCTTAAGTTTGCTATTTATTTATTTACTTATTAAATATAGATTCAGTCTACTTTGTAGTTTTGCGGTCGCGCCGGGGCACGCAATTGTTGTCAGTGCGATTAGAATGTAAATATTATGTAATGAATCTAAGCTTGTTTTGAAAAGAGTAATTGCTGAGTTTATTGCCGGCTCTTCTCAGCAAATGCAACCTTCCGAACCGGTATTAGAGTCAGACTTTTCATAAGTGCCTGCGAAGGTCTATTTGAATAAATGATTTTGAATTTTGAATTTTTTGAATTGTATACTCTTTTGAAAAGAAACGACTTTCGCGGCTACGGACACAGCTACCGGCTACTCGGCTAGATTGGCTTTGGCTAGCCGGCCAGCTACCGGCTAGTGGCGGCTAGAATGGCTTTGGCTAGTCGGCCAGCTACCCGCTAGTGGCGGCTAGTGACCTGTGGCGGCTAGGCGGCTACCCGCTGTGTGTGACGTAAACTTCTCGTAATGAGGAGGATTTCTTATGATACCTCTATGGTCAAAATACCTGTCAAATCGTGCACTTAAGGTTCAAATTATCAACAGTTAAACAGGTAAGAAAACTCCTCATTCTTTCTAGCTAGCCAGTAGCCATCCAGTAGTCAATAGCCAATTATCGTGTTGACAGATAACATAACCGTGGCTATTTTGTGAATAGCCACGGTTTTTTTTGGCTAGTTATTAGAATAGCTACCCACCTCTACTCGCGATTCCCGCGCAAATGTAGCGCTTGAATGAATCCATGCGTAGTATCTCTACTTAGTAGAGGTGTGTAACTCATCAAAAATACGCGAGCTGCATCACAGGTCACGGCTCAGGTGTGTGAGCTGGTTCAATGACTCAGCTCGCAGATCAGCTCAATTTGGACCTATAGTCCACCGTACGCACGCACGCTCACCGAGTACCGCGCGTCGAATCGAGCCGATTGAGCTCCAGCGAATCGTTCGACTCCGCCGAGCGACTCTCCATACTTTAGAGTTGGAATTATTTGTCTTTTTATATTATCTACATATTTTACATATTTATTTATTGAATTAAATTATTATTTAAATGTTTTAGAATGAAATAATAATTCGTAGATTAGAATCACAAGAATAATTTATGGAAGGAGTCGCAGATACAATAGGAGTTGGATTGAGCCGTGAGCTAGTCATTTTGTTGTTGAGCTGTAGCTCAACGGCTCAAACCCGTGTGATCTGACTCATTGAGCTGGTTCAGAGCTGAGTTACACACCTCTACTACTTAGTTTGTGCCACAAAACTGCACAAAACCATAGAACATTTATTATAATATATATAATAATATTAATATTATTTATACTCTTATCAAAACTACGTAGGTTTTGTTTGTTTGCTACGTATCTATTTTGTTGTTCATTCACATTTCACAGATGTTCACAGGTACTATAATAATGCTATAATATAGGTACCTATTGAATTTTATTATCCGCTAAATTTTTATTTGAAGAATTGATATGGATAAATTAGAATTGTATTATGTTTGGGATGAAAATTTACTAACACAATGTGATCGACTGCCAGCTGTTAATGGCCGGGTAAGTCACGCTCATATTTTTTTTCTAGCATGATATTTTATACATTCATGCATGATATGAAATAATTTATCATTACACTCTAAGAGTGAGTACTTTTTTAAAACTAGAAAATTACACTGTAGTCAGATACAAACTAAATATATTTTTTAGTAAATGATTCCCATATTTATGTATTTTTGGTTGATGGTATAATGGAGTGAGGATAGTACTTCTAATGATGGTTTATTTCAGGCCTCCATGGTACATAGTCTTATTGTAGCTTATGATCTTCATAAGAAAATGAAAGTAGTTAGATCCTCTCCAGCATCTTATGCTGAGCTTCGAGAGTTCCACTCGGAGTTATATCTGGATCATTTGAAGACATTCACAAATGTTGATGAGGATTATATGACCAGCACTGAGGATGAAGATTATGGCATTGGTAAAATAAACAACTTTAGCTTTTAAAAAGATAGAAAACTTTTGATATGTATGTCATACTAGCAGTCCCACATATTTTCACCTGCATTCCCGAGGGATCACATGTTTTTCCAGCATAAAAAGTATACTGTCTGTTAATTCTAAATCCAGTCCACTCCATTCAGCAGTTTTTGCATGAAAGAGTAATAACTCATCCATACAAACCACAGATTACAGAACAGCTTTTGAATTTGTATTTACTTTGTTTAAACAAAGTTTATTCAAAATCAAAAAGTCATTTATTCAGTTTAGGCCTTAGTAAGGCACTTATGAACGTTAAATAGGTACATACAGTTGAATTTACCACCGGTTCGGAATACACTTATAAAAAGAGTTTTTTGTTCATTTAAACAAAACATTTTGTTTAAACAAAGCAAATACAAATTTAGAAGTGAATACCAGGTATGTGTTTTTCAATTTGTATTTGCATTTTTGGCCTCACTCCTGTGTTCCGCGCACTTCATCTGCCTTGTTCTGTAATCTGAGATAAAAACTTTCACATTTGTAATATAGTGGGTTAGGATTTTATTTGAAAATTAATACATATTATATAAGAAATAGGTTTTCTATTTTACAGGGTATGACTGCCCTCCAGTTGGTGATATGTACAATCTGGTATCAACTTTGGCTGGAGGATCCCTCACTGCTGCAAAATGCCTCATTCTCGGATTAGCTAATGTTGCTATCAATTGGTGTGGAGGATGGCATCATGCACACAGGTGAAAATTAATTTGTATTTGGTTCTATTGCTTGGTACAACCAGTCTGTTTATAATGCTGTATAATTAAACTTAGGGTAATATATCATACAATATTCAAAAATGTTTGGATAAACTTTCAGATTTGGTGCAGAGGGATTTTGCTACATAAATGACATTGTTATAGCCATAGAGAAATTAAGGAAAAAGTTTCCGAAAATTCTTTATATTGACTTGGATGTGCATCATGGTAATACAACTTCTTTTCAAAAATAGACATCCAAATCACAAAACTGCTTAAAGTCTGTAATTCTTTTTAGGTAATGGAGTCCAAGATGCATACAGCATAAGTAAATCAGTTTTCACACTTTCCTTCCACAAGTATGAACCTGGTTTCTACCCAGGCACGGGAAGTGTTGATGACATTGGCACACTAGTTGGAAAAGGATATGCTTGTAACTTCCCATTACATTCATCTTATTCAGATGATACTATGGAATATGCTTTCGGAAAGTAAGTTGAAGAGAGCATAATTTGTATCAACAATATCTCAGTTTATAATTGTATATCTGTATGTAATAGGGATTTATTCTAAGAGAGGTAGAGCATAGCATTTATTTGCTCAAGGACCTGCTCGACTGGGGACCTTACAAAATACGGCAGCCAACAGAGGCGGATTATCCGTAAGGCAAACTAGGCACGTGCCTAGGGGAGTGTAGTTACAAGGGGCGCGCGAGCTCAGATTTTTTAAATAAATAAACAAAATAACATTTCGACGATTAAGAACTAAATGCTGATTTAGATTGTTTCACGCCAGTCTTCTGCAAGGATGTGGTACTTCCCCGATCGAGCCGGCCAGTTATGAGCTGCAGTGCAGTTGTGCTCTCCCACTATTCGATTGTTTGTTTATAACGAATAAACTCAAAAATTACTAGACCGATTTCAAAAATTCTTTCACCTGTAGAAAGCTACGCTATTCCCACGGTAACGGGATCTACGCGGGTGAAATCGCGGGACGTTCTCTAGTAGTGTTGCCAGGTCCCGTGTGTCAAATTTCGGAATGTAAGGATAAAATAATCGGGTTTTTGGGTTTCAAATCGGGACAGTAGTAAAAGTCTGAATTTGGTGAGAAAAAATGAAAGAAAAAATATTTTTATGTAGTAGCAGCTTAGTTATATTCACTTTTCCTGTCAAAATTATCAAATATAGTAAAGACTCATGAGGTTAGTGAAAAATCGGGACTATTGGCGTCCCGATCAAGGGTTAATCAGGACGTGTCACCAGACCCCTGAAAATCGGGACGTCCCGCGCAAATCGGGACACCTGGCAACACTATTCTCTAGTGATATATTCATAACACACCATCATCTGTCAACACACATATACATTAAGGTCTATTTCCCAGAGCAGAGAGGAATCATGAATATCGATGTTCGTTCTGTCGTCCCTCTTGATTTCTTCACAGTTATAACGTCATATTTCATTCGCGCATTAGCGTAAGTACAAGGGTCCTGCAGGGCTATTTTAAAACGTCGGATTCGATATCGGAAACGTATTCAAATATTTCCGAGGCGAATTTCAGCAATCGCTATTTTGAAAAGAAAAGTGCAATTCGCGCAATCTATTGTTTGGGTCCTCGCGAATCACTACGAAGTCGATTCAAGGAATTTAAAATTTTAACGTTACCGTCACAGTACATTTATGAAAATATTATGTTTGTCCGTAAAAACTTAAATTTATTTGAAATTAATAGTAGCCGCCATAACTTCAATACAAGAAATAAAGATAAAATTGTGACACCTAGATTCAGGTTATCTAGAGCTAATAAGTCTTTTCTCGGAAATTGCGTTCGATTCTATAATAAAATCCCACTCGAAGTAACTAAAATGTCTTATGATAAATTCAAAGATTTCATAAAGCAGAGGTTAATTGACAAAGCCTACTATAAGGCGGCTCATTACGTGGAAGACAAGAATATATGGTTGTAGTAGCTTCTCTCTGCACTTGCATCCCCCTGGCTAAGTGACAATTGTACGAATAAGCATAAAATAATAATGTATATATTGTATAAGTATTTGGAAAAAAGCTGTAATATTAAAAGATCTTCCACAAAAAAAAAAAACCTTGCTGAGTTTCTTGCCGGAGTCTTCTCAGTTTAAGTGTATTCCGAACCGGTGGTAAATTCAACTGTATGTACATAACGTTCATAAGTGCCTTACTAGGGCCTAAACTGAATAAATGACTTTTTGATTTTGATTTTGATTTTGATGCTATAGTAGTGCAGTGCGGCGCAGACGCTCTCGCATTCGACCCAAACGGCGGCGCATCGCTTACAGCGCGAAGTTACTGCACCTGCATACAAACTGTACTTGATAGACGGAAACCAACTATGCTATTGGGTGGTGGTATGTAGCATAAAACCTGATGTGACATTAGTAATTAAGAGCAATACACAATTTCCTATCTATACTCTATTTTCAGGTGGTTACAAACATCCAAATGCAGCCCGCTTATGGACAACACTAACAGCTCATGTTGCAGGTATCCAGTTAGATGAAGACATACCTGAACATAGAGAATGGACACAGTATGGACCTGGCTACACGTTAACAGTTGAACCTGCCATGATTAAGGATAATAACCCACGTTGTTATTTGGATGACTGCATAGCTAAAATCAACGGCAAGCATATTCATTCATTCATACTATTTTATTATTATTAATTTAATTAATATAATATTATTAAATTTTTCACCAAGCATTCGTGGTGTGGTGGTAGCATGATTAGCCGTCCTTAATCGATCGGCAAAGTTAAGTTACTACCGAGAGGCCGGTACCTGGATAGATGACCGGCGTTTTCCGTTTCGGAAGACGTTTTGCGCTTCGGAAGGCACGTAAAGCCGTTGGTCCCGGTTATCACTTAGTTGTGATAGTCGTTAAGCTGGTTGGAGGCCTTCTAGGTGGCATAAAAACTCCAACAGTAGGTTGACCACTAGCCACCAATAGACATTATAGGCTGATGATGAATGTTTTTCACTCCCTAGTTGATATTATGATGATTAATTAATATATTTCAATTACAGAAAACTTACAAACATATCTAAGTAAAGAGGAAAACACAGACTTGAAATAGAAAATTAAATCAGATAAATCTAGTCAAGTAAGAGGATAGATCTATCAACTGGAATCTACTGATTGCAATGAGTTATTTTAATTAAATACATGTATGAAAACATTAAAAGGGTTCACCATCGAATTATTAAATAAATTTGTTTTATCTGATTTGAAAGTATTATTTGTGTTTATGATATTTGTTTAAAACTCAATCTGCAATATAAAAGGAAATTAATCATAATAGGTATATGCTACAAAAATAGAAATTATGTTATAAATTTATGATTCATACCCAAGATTCAGTTAATCAAAATCCTGTCTATACACAGCCATCTGAATCATCATGAATATAAAAACACAAATCTTAATTCGCAAAAAATATATTTTTAAAGTTCTCTCACTGAACTGTTCAGCACACAGTAAGTTACCAAGTAACACATTGACTCGAAGTGACATTATACAATAATAATACATCCCGGCGTAATCATGGTATTTCAATGACGATACATGATCACCATTTATTAAACAATAGGTACACTTAAGGAAAAATAAACCTGAAGTTTTCCTCATTTCAAAATATAAAAGAAATAGCATGATATACCACTACATGAATATTTCAGTATGTAATTATTTATCATAAAATGCATTATTTTAAAAGTTCTATAAGACTGATTTGTTCAACATCAAACTCTTAGCTGGTTACAACAGCACACAGGCGAGTCTACTATTTACATAGCAATCAATAGTTTACAAGTACATAGGCAGAAGCTGCCTGTAGACACAGGCGGCAGGACAAGCATCCACCATGTTACACCCAAGCCACACATTGAAAGTAGACTTACAATAGAAGATTAACACCATCAACTCCTATACATTCTATGAATTGTTTTTACGCCGATATAAATAAAACCAATTTTAGAGCCAAATTATAAGTATCCTAATTACATTACCCAAAACTTATTACAATCAGCGCCGGCCCTAGGGCAGAGCGAGAGGAGCGAAAATCAGAGTGAGTTGCAATTCCGAGCGAAAAATGCGCAATCAGAAATTTTTCTTATTGCGCTTTTTGAGACTGGGGCTGCGCCTAGTCAGTCGACCAAAGGGCAAAGATAATCTCGCTCTACAATGGCTAAAACCAGTGCGGATTACAAATCCATATTTCTATAGCATAGTATCAAGCTTCTTTATTTGCCAATTATTATTTTACTAATTATTAAGTGCTCATATTTGTATTGCAAGCAAAATGGTGATTGACCAAAAGCATGGGTATACCAGTGTATTGTTTAAATTAGACAGAATCTACAGCAATTTATTTCTTGTTACGTCAGACACAATAACTATAGTATGTCCTGAAAAGAAAAGGGGGCCAATAAATGACTCGAGAATATTATGACTGTGTTATATTTATTTAGAAATAAGATCAAAACTATTGAATTTGGAATATTGATTGTTTTACTATATCCTTAGGCTCTTTAGTTATCAAATAAGAATAACTTTAATGTCTAACATGTAGTAAAATGTTCAATTGTCATAACAGGTAACATCAACTGCTGTAAATTCTGACTAAACAATGATTATACATTTATTTGCCTAACTTAATCAGTAGGCCGTTTTTCACTGTGTTTTTTAGTGAATTCCTCTGCATTCTTTGTAAACTTCTTCCTGTCCTTGAGGAATTCTTCAGCAAGCTCTGCACGGAGTGGGTGTTCTGGCTCTGGATCATTCACAAGGGCCACTAGGGCTTGGATTACTGTGAAAAAAAATGACTGATTAAATAATTGTTTTAGGCCATAATTATATATCCTTTGTGAATTAAATAAAATACATCTAGGTCATAATAAGTCAATAGGAAAGAAATTGAACTGGACAATTCAGTTATAATCCAGTTTCATAAAAAGGAAATAATAAATTGCCAAAAGTGAGCAGTGAGTGAGTGAATTTGATTTTTTTTGTGTGTAACATAATGCAGATCACAATAGCATAGCCATTACCTTGTTTTGAAAAGCATAGAATAAAGAAAAAAAACTTCTGTCTGTACTTACCTTGATCAGTCTTGGTAGCAGGCTTCCAATTCTCTGCACTGATGATAGGCAGGCACACCTGACCTTTTTCATCAATATTTGGATGATAAATCTTTGTTTTGAAGCTAATCTTGGGAGGTTTGAATGGGTATTCCGCTGGGAAGTTGATTTCAATGCGGAATGCACCTTTGTTGTAAGGTGGGTTATCCTAAAAATAATGTGGTGCTGGTGTTAATTATGCATACTTCAAAGAGCTTGAAAATTATGGACTTGAGAGTTTATTCAATTTATATACCTAAATAATTACTGTAAGTCATTGGCATAATTAGGATTATTTACCATGGGGGAAGGGGGTAGCAATTAAAAACTATGGCAGTTGTTTTTCAATCTTATTGATGTCGCAACCCCCTTACAGGTTGAAAAATTCTGGCGACCCCCTGTCAGACATACAAAGAATTTATAAATAAAAAAACTATGATAATGATTTTCTTTATTTTGATACCTTTACTTATTAGTCTGCAAGAAGCCGCGAGAGGTTTGCAACTAAGTAAGAGGTAAGTTGGATGCCCGCTTGCGCGAAGTCTACCTTGCCTTTTTCCTTCTACGGCGACCACCTAAGGTCAGGTTAGATTGAAAAACACTGCCCTACACAAATGGTTATAGGTATACCTACTCTTAAACTTGCAGTTTAATCTGTTAACCATTTTTTTGTAATTTCACAATGATTAACATCTATGAGTCACTGTAGGTATATCATTTTTATTGCTTAGAATAGTGAGGTCATCATACAAATATTTTGTTTTTGGTGTGCACCAATAACATAGCAGTTAGTGATTATTACAATAGTTATATTATTATTATCATATTACCAAAGGGTATAAATTTGAGGATAAATGGTTAAGTATGCTTAGAACCTGGGCATGGTTGATTATAATTTTCACATTTATACTTACGGGCACAATTAATCCTTGCCATGTGAGTATATTGGACTCATCTACTTGTATGTCTCTAAAGGATTTCAGTCCAGACTGCCTGATGTCATTGAGCTCCTAAAATAATCCAAAAAGTAGTTATGGGAAGAATGCATGCATCAATGCAGTGAATACTTTCTATTTTGTAACTAAAAGAAAATTATCTATGTAAACTAGCTGATCTGCTTGTAGAATTAACATATTAATTATTGTTTTTAGAATATGTGCTTATTACAGGCAAAAAGAATAGCACAGAATTAACTGTTACAAAATTTATAAAGGACTTTGTAAAATATATCATATCTCTAAGTACAAATCGTTTTGTATTTTATTTTCCATTGATCTGATTAATTTCAAGATATTGCTTGGCGTTTCTAGTCTACAAAGCGCATCTTCAGACAGAATAGGAAATTATTAGGTATAATTACTGCTTCTAATAGGTAGTCACCATAGTTTTCATACGAACAATGACGACAAATTAGATCTGAGCAAAAAAAAATGATGTCTCACCTTTTGTAGTCTCCTCGTTGCAGCCATTGTACGGAAATCTGTAAAATTTCCTACTTTATGATTTATATAGTAAAAGCCGAATGTGTAATGTTCTTTATTTACAGGTCCACACAAACAACATAATTATACGGCACAATTGGAAAATAATTAGATTTATAGCAGTGAAATGTCCACCGCAAAAAGCGATGACCACCATCAATTTCAAGTTACGCTACGTTCTGAAATTCAATGTGCAATTCCACAATGACCTTATATGAACATATTAAATTATGTTACATTTATTTTATTATATCTATTTTCAATAGAAAATATAGGAGAATAGGAAAAATTCAAAATGAAATAAGATTTAACGTAAGAGCTTGAAAAATAAAAAGTTTTATCAAGAAAATTATGATATTAAAAAAATGTAACAAAACGTGTTAACACAGACAAAACAATATTGCTCTCAGACTCTTAGCAACTGTGCTCAGCAAAGCTTCGAAAGCGCCATCTATTATCGAATAGAAGAGAGCGGTAGAGAGCCATCCAAAGAGTAAAATAATAGACCTATACAGGAGAAGACAGTGTTCACAACCTGAAGCCAGGCAGCTATCGTACCAGAGCCGTAAAATTATCGTATAATGCTCGTATATGGATCAAAATTATCGTATCCATCAGGAAAATGGCTAAAATACTTTAAAAAATCATATGAAACGTGACAATAATATGTTGCAAATACTTTATAGATTAAATCTTGTAAACTTGTTTTTTAAATGGAAAAAAAATAATAGTTCGCGCCAACATCTCGAATTTATAAAGAAGAAAATAATGTTAAAGGATAGAGACACATGAAAACAAGCATATTTTTAAAAAGTTTAACTGAATAGATTCTATATTTGCGAGAACAGAATACACAAATATTAATGAAACTTAATATTTTATATACAAATTCGAAAAGACAATAACTGCCAACACTCCACCACATCGAACGACGATATCGATATCGATCGCTGATTGGAAGACAGTAGCAAGATTGCGCCATGAAGCAATAGCATGTGTTCCTAAGAAAGAAATGAGCCAATAGATGGTGCTGACACTAAAAAACAACTGTAATTGTTATTGGGCTATTGGCTATCTGTGTAATCATCAAATTTTTCATCAGAATGGAAATTATCGTACAATCTGCGTACGATAGTCGTGTACCATCGTACATCGTACGTAGTTATGAAATTATCGCACATGTACGATAATTATCGTACGGTTGCGAACACTGGGAGAAGAGTGCCCTCTCGTGGCTCTTTTTTGTTAAATGTGACGCCATATTGCGACACTAGCGAGCTCTACAAAATGATTCTGTACTTTATATATATACTATACCTAACCTACCTACTTCATATATGGAGTTGTTTGTAAGGTGCATTGGGGCAATTCTGATAGAAATTTCTATGAGATGACTAGAGGTCTGTGTTTTTATTATTTTTTTCAATATGTTTATATTTTCTGCCATTATTATTTTACGTTTATTTACTCAAGAAAACGATTTATTATTTATATTTGTTAGAATTTTAAATATGTTATTGGGTTCTCCACATTAAAGTTGTGAAACTAAGAGTTATATATTTTTGGAATAGGGGAAATTACGAACCAACTTGGGGTAATTCCGAAGCTACTCAAAAATTAATATTTTTGTGCTTTGACCGTAGGTTTAAGTTTCTTTTTCTATAGATAATACCCCTGACACAAAATATCATCAATTTTGTTAAAGGTTTCACTTAAAAGTATTTTTAGCTACTTCGTATTTCGGAATTACCCCAAAAAGAGACGATGGTTCTCAACATTTCAGACTCTTACTTCGGGATAGCATAGCTATATACGGTAAAAGAATTTTTGAAATTGGTCCAGAGTTTATTCGTTACAAACAAACATACAAATCTTTCTTCTTTATAATATTAGTATAGACTAATCCAATCTTAGGCAATTAATACATAATGGGATTTCTGAATGAAAATAAATCATAAAAAATCCAATTTTTATTTTAAATTAAAGAACAATACAGTACTTAAATCGCCTTACCGGCTTTCTAGTAAAAACATTTTAATAAAGATTGCACTTTGCATATGTAATAAATCAAAAATAAATTCTGCATAGGCAGTTCAATTAAATCAGTTATTCTTAAAAGTATCATATACAGTTAAGAATTAGCAGTATATTCATTTGTAGTCTTATAAATAATAAATCACAATAAGAAGCATCAGGAACTAAGGTTAATAATAATATATTTTTCATAATATAATTATGGCACCAACAAACTTAAGAAATATTTGTTACGGAAAAAAAAACTATGACTACATAATTAAGAAAGTAACAACATTTTTGCTTTAAGACATGGACAAAAGCTTAACATAAATGCTCTTAAAACGCAGCATTAAAGTAGTAACTAAAAGTATTTTATTAATATAGTTTATAAAAGATAGCTTGATCTCTGCGACGTAACTTCGCGGCATGGTTGCTCTAAACAAAAGTGTAAAAGAAAATAAATTAATGAGTACCTAGGTACTCTATCTATCTATAGATAAATATGGGTTTAAGGAGTCATCTTAAATAAAGGCTGCCATAACCTGCAATCAGTTTCAAAATTACATAATTTTAATTAAATTCAAAATAGTTACGTATGTATACCTAATATTACATTTTATTATTTTTAGTTTCCTTACAATTTGAGAACCAGTGTCCATTACTATGAGAAATTTATTTGGGGTTATTACGAAAGTATATATCTGACAAATATATCGGAATAACCCCTAAGGGGTATTTCCGATAAAATAACTAGAACGATGCTAGGACATTGTGTTCCTCTTAAACAATCGCAAAAAATGATTATCTATTCAAAAAACGTATACAGATTTAAATAACTTACCAGAATTTCGAGAAAACTTTATTGGGGTTATTACGATCCAGCAAAAATGGAGCGAAAAACACTTGTTTTTGAAAATTTGACGCTGCACACGTTTTATCATCACTAACGACGCACAACAACTGATGTCACAGCCACGATCAAAATGGGGTCTAGAATAATGTTGCCAGTAAAGGAAATATCTCTATGAGTGGTAGATTTACATTATTTTCGGAATATAACCATTTTCGGAAATACCCCAATGCACCTTATACATTTATTCATTTAAAACGTTCTATATATCAGTTATGTATTATTTTTTGTTCTGTCTACTTAATTCAAATTACATAACAAGAATTAAGTGAATACAAAGAAATAGCATTTATGGAACAAAACAATAGTACACTATTGATATATAAAACATTAACTATGGATATGTACACAATGTAAAAAACAATAATTAATGAAATTATACTAAGCCCGTTTTTACACGAGACGATACAGACACCGTAAAAAGTCGTGACGATTTAGCGGACCATACATTTCTATTAACCGTTTTTACACATAACGACACCGCACTGCATATAAAATTAATCGTTACATTTTTTTATTTTTTTTTTACTGTTTATAGGCCTGTGTTTGACCGCAATCTCACCATGGTAAATGATGATGCGGCCGAAGGTGGTAAGCACACAAAGCCTAGAAGGAGCTGGCTCTCATGTGCAGCTGTCGGAACACACCGAAAGGTGCTTGGCGACAGATTTTCAACTTGAGGGTGGTAGCCAGCCAGATGGGTACTACAAAGTACCCTACCACCGTGCTATGGTTTCCTCACGATGTTTTTCCTTCACCGAAAGCTCAAGCTCATTGTAGGATTCGAACCCGGGACCTTCGCCTCGGTATCCGACGTCACTACTACTGAGCTATCATCGCATTTTTAAGGTGTCGTTATCGTCTCGTGTTAAAACGGCCTAAGTGTTGTCATATATTTTCCAGAACACTTATATTCGTTATCATGCATAAATCAAGAAAAGAAAACACGTAATTTAGCTCATATTTCATTTATTTTTGATTTTTGTATTATAATTCTATTAATCGAACGACTCCAACTACTAATTAGTAGATTTATAGTTACTTCTAAAAAACATTTTTTTTATTTGTCTCTATGTAAATTGCAATGAAATGGGTAGACTACAAGAATATCCGTCAGTAGAACAATTTTTTGTTTAGTTTTATTTATTTGAACATTTTTTACCAAAGACGATGTGACAATATTTTGAACATCATGAAAGCATTTGTCTAGTTCATTAGATGGGTAACAGAGGTTTATTTTTATTGTATTATTTTAATTTTATTTAAGAATTATTTTCGGCTTCTTTAGAACCTATCAATGAAGCCCTGCATACCTTACAATTCTTAACTACACTTTTAAGACATCTAAGCCATCTAAGGATATTGTATACTACTTGTACACACGGCTACAGATCTCTAGTATATAATAATCATCTATGACTACAGATCAAGCTATACATTTCCAATATAAGCTGACCTCTCATTGTACGGATCAATGTACGGATCCTATACAATGCGAGATCAGCTTATACTGGAAATGTAGCTTGATGTGTTGCCGTGTGTATGTAATATTATTTACTCTATAACATAAAAATTCCATGGAGCCATCAGAATAATTACGCACCAAGAGCCTAACAGATTCTTGACCTGCACTATCTGGGTTTATTGTTTATACCTAATTACCTTTTCCCTTCTGCCTTCTACGATATCCTCTTTGGTTTCACGTGATAATCTCAGCATCATAAGTTCATACGCATCTGGCTGGAGTTGAGGACTAGTTGCTTCTACATACCGTAAGGCGCCGATCCCACAAAGAAGAGTTCTAGAGTTCTGCGTTCTGCATTCCGCGTTGACTGTAAGCTATGTGGGGCCTTTGAAAGTAAAAAAAGTGTATGATATGCGATCAGTAGCGAATATTGCAGAACTCTAAACTGCTTGCGTGTACACAATAGTCAACACGGAATGCAGACTCTGCGGGATCG
>OX596260.1:8621025-8666071 GCA_951394255.1 Polyploca ridens
GAGGAGCTGGAGCCCCAGTCCATAGAGTCAGAGGACTCATCATCCTGCGGGGGCGGACGGCGAGGTGGTTCCGGTGAGCGACGTACACGAGGTTTCTCTTTCGGCTTGTCTTCATCGTCAGATTCGTCGGAGGAAGATGTATCTAAAAAGCAACGAGAAATTCTTAAGGTGACAACAAGATGGCCTAAAAGTCACCTTCACTTACCACCTTCTTAATAAATAAATCAGTGTTAGTGTCTGTCTCACTCTTTCAATTACCACACAATGTATATGTATGGCATACATAGCAAAGGATGAGTTCAGAATTTTAACTATTCTATGTTTCATAACTTTATAATGAACTAGCTGTCCCCCGCGGTTTCACCCACGTTTCCGGGATAATTAGTCGCAGCGTGATGTTATATATCCTAAAGCCTTCCTCGATTAATGGACTATCCAACACAAAAATAATTTTTCTATTCGAACCAGTAGTTCCTGAGATTAGCGCGATCAAACAAACAAACTCTTCAGCTTTATAATATTAGTGTAGATAAGGGGGTTATTTGTTATTCAAAAAAAGAGCAGCGCCACATGCATCGGGCTTGCTCTGAATATAAGCTGAACTGACAAAAAAGACTGCATGTTATCCATCAAGATGGCTGTTAAAGATGAAATAATACAAAAAAAATGCCCACTATATGTAAAAGTTTTAGGAATTATCATTGAAGAAGCATTTCTTCTTATTTCATCATATATTGTTATTATCATTGCTAGAATAACAATGAGTGAATCATTGAGTCCAATCATTAGGTTAATGTTTTAAGATAAATCACAACATATAAATAATGTTGCATCAGTTTTGTAAAAAAAACTAGAAGTATGTGAAAAACTTTTGTAAGTATTTATAATAATAAAAGGATAGTAAGCAGGATTTATAGTTAAAGCAGTTGATACAACTTCTTCTCATGCGTGTCACTCTTGACAGAGTGGTCGTGGTCGTCAGGACGTGTGATTTGTGGCGCGCTTCACAATACGCCGCCATTCGTCCCTAACTGCTGCCCTTCTGGTTGATACAACAGGCAGGCCTATATCTTGCTGCTCTTCACAAAGTTTTCACTTTTGGAGTTTAGGAGATGCTTTGTGAAATCAGTTTATAATTGATCGACTTTGGAGATTATTTCAGGCTCTCACTTATTATTTTAATACAGTAGAATTCGTTTATTATGACTCCGCCTATATTGACCAACCGATTATAATGACGTAATTACACTACGAAGTTTGGTTTTCATATAAAATTCTTTATAAAAAATTTCGAAATAAGTAGGTAGTTTGTTGATTTCATAGAAATAAAAAAAAATATAATGCAAAATTCTTGGCAGTGAGGATAAAACAATAAGAAATTTGACACCTGCTTGCTCATAGTATGTGGGGTCTAGAACAAAATGTATGAGCAAAGTGCCTACCGGCGGGCGTCAGAGAAGAACATATCTTATAGTATGCGGCCGGCCTTATAAATAAATAAATAAATAAATAAATATCCTGGGACATTCCTCACACACGGTCATCTGATCCCAAACTAAGCAGAGCTTGTACTATGAGGCTGTTTTACTAGTCTTCAATAAAAATTTTGGTCTAGTTTGACCCCTTTTCTGGATTGCACTTTATCAAGGTCACACTGTATGTGCTAGTGCAAAAAGTTGTTTTAAATTAATTACCAGTTCATCCTTAGTAGATGCCCACTTAAATAGTGGATGATGGTTTGATCCAATTTATCTTTTATTATAGTTATTAAAGTTGTTGAGATCTAAGAGGCCTGGTTTGACAAGAGGGTGTCTCTTCTTGTCACACTATGTTTGTCTCTTTTTAACACATTGATATAAACCGGCAAAACGGGCCTATTAGATCTCACCAACTTTAGTACGCAAAATAAAAGTAGCACATTCAATAAAGAAAATGAGATTACCTTTTATCTATATTAAGAAAATAGGCTTAACAAAATAAACTTACCTTTACGCTCATCATCATCATCAGGAAGATCAGGATCCTCACGGAACTTGCTGATCTCTGCATCAAAGTCCTTTGTGTACTTCCTCAGTTTTTGTCTCAGTGATGTAAGAGCTTTGCTGTTGCCTTTTGACATAGCTTTCCTACTATCACGGTCATTCCATGCACTCACAACCCAATCGTCTAATTCTACAAGAGCCCTAATAAAGAACCGTGGTGCAATTCCATTTTCCTCTTTAGCTACAACAGGAGCAGCACGTGTGTATGCTCTCTGGAGTTCTTCAAATGAGGCTAGTGCTGAAGAGAAATCTTTAATCTTGCGGTGGTTACGTATGGAGTGGATGATGCCTTCCAATTCTTCATAACGTTTCTCTTTCATAGAGCGCACAACACGCTTTGTTTCTTCTTCATCATCACTGAACTGTTGGAAAAACAAATGTATAAATGCTTGTAGTCAATCAACACATGTGTTGTAAAGTGATTCACAATTAACTATATGTATATTGAAATAATATTATTAATAGGTTACTTGCGACAAATCTCAACTCAATGGGTATCTCTGGTTTGATGTTTGTGTCTATTTGGTACATGGATGGATATATCATATAATGTAACTTTTTAAATCTCAATCTGAGTAGTTCAAAAGGGGTAGCAAAGTCAATTTAAATATTATAAAAATGGTTTCGATGTTAGACTTACCGTATAAACGGGCGCCGGTGCGCGTACTACTGGCTCGTCCTCGCTGCTGCTCTCCGACTCGGAGTCAGTCCCCGTTGCAAAGAACCGACTCATGATTAACGCGTCTCAATAAGTTACCTGGAAAATGTTACAGCTATTACAAAAAACAAAACAAACTTTATCAGTATATTCACCACATAAGGAACGACTATAGCTTGATACAACTCTGTAAAATTTCATTAAAACATCATTATTGGAGGTGTTGTCTGAAACGTAGAGGTTAGAACTTTCACGTAACACTCGAAGGATAATTACAATGGAAATGTACCTTCTCGAGTAAAAAACAACTATGTTTATGTTGACTAAAGTGTAAGGCAGTATCAAATTCATGAAAATAACTCGAAATACTGCAGAATCTGATAGAAATCCAGCTTGACCACGACGCACTACACACTGTACACACGTCAAAAGACTCCCATATACAGTCAGTGCTGCCAGCGCTATTGAGTCGAAATTTACCTACGTTTTGTTTCCATAAAAGGTATAATTAATTTGGCTTGAAAAGATAAATTGAAATGACATAAAATTGGTATACCTAACCATCTCATATACGGACGAGTAAGTTTATAATAGTTAAAAGAAAACCGTCCTATGAACATAAAACCGTCCCTTTTCAGTTTTAGACAACCTAACCGTCCGAAATTACGTGCCGGCGCTGGCAGGACAGGACTGTCATTTAGGGATCAGATTTAATGCGGGAACTTGCAGAGTGACGTACAGTTTCATTTTTATTTTCATAAATTCGTGTATTTTTTAGTTTTATTGCATATTATCGGTGGTATTTTATCCAATAAAGATCAATCTATGTGCACCAATGAACTGAAATGAAATGAATATGTGTATCGTGACTTTACAAGTTGTCTCAAAAAGTCCGTGACAAGTTTTAGTACAATGACTACCATTTTACTAAAACACTAGCGACCCGCCCCGGCTTCGCACGGGTGCAATGTCGTAATGAGGTGTCTATAGATTTGCGCGCCCGCGTCCGCCTCGATCCGCCCGGTCACGGTATCGCGAATACTGTTTCTTGCTAATTTTGAATCTTTTAAAATATAAATGATAATTCCAAACAAACAAACGCAAACTTTATCTACATCCCGTGCCCGTCGTAACTAACTTATAATATACTACCCTTACCTGTGGTGCTAATCCACCCTACCCTGCCCTACCCTACCCTGCCCTACCCTACCCTACCCTACCCTGCCTTGCCCTGCCCTGCCCTGCCCTACCCTACCCTAACCTACCCTATCCTACCCTGCTCTGCCCTGCCTCCTCTTCGTCGACGGCAGAGACCGGAGCTCTTGTCTCCGCCGTCTCCTCCTGAGTAGCGTGCACACGTGGGAACACACGCTCCACTACTCGGGCCCGGTGTTGATGGACGGCAGACTCCCCCGAGTCCGCCACCCTTGGGCCCATGTTGGGGGGAAGGTGGCTTAAAAAAGCCGCCCTCCGAAGCCCGGTTCTCCTGCGGCGGATAGCCAGGGTGGTAGTGTCCTCCCTGTCACGTTCCGCCGCCTCCTTTGCGAGCATAACTCGCTCGCAAAAGGAGTGTAGTGCATCCCACGATCTCTCGCTGTCAACCACAACGCGAACCACGCTCGGCAGCGAGAGATCTGTCCCCACTTCGGCGCAGAGCTCGCTGCGCTCGCTTGCCCAGTCTGGGCACACCTCCAGCGTATGCTGTGCCTCCTCCTCGAGGCACCCGTCACAGTGGTGGCATTCGGCGGTCGGCTCCCTCCCGGCAATCCAACACAGATACCTCCCGAAACAACCGTGTCCCGAGAGGTCTGCGTCAACCGGAAGGTCAACGCGCCGTGCCTTCATTCCAGCCTCTCATCCAACACTGGATGGATGGCCTCAATGGTCCACCCTACCCTACCCTACCCTACCGGTATGAAAAATAGTTTACGTCCTATTATCAGACCTACTGAATATACACATAAAATTTCATAAGAATCGGTCAAGCAAGCCTTTTCGGAGGAGTTTTTTTACAAACACTGTTCTAATACTTACATTTTTAAACTCGTGATATCTTTCGAATGGAATTTCCGAATTGAATAATTCAAAAACTTTTAAAAAGGTATTGAAGCAGTCTTGAATATGATGTAGTTTTTTTGATAAGGATTAATACCAAGATACGAATAAAGAGCCTTTTCTAGCGGTGGCATTTCAATGAATTTTTTAAAATAAAAGAACACTTATTGTAGCATAACTATAATAGTTAGACATATACTGTCGCGACATTTTTTATAAATAATTATGTGTTCTACAAAGTCGTAGTACATAATTTTATTCTATCATCAATAGTATTCGCAGCGCACGCGATGTAAAGAATATTTTAGGTATTTTTTTACACCTTGGGTTACATTATTGGAGTTTTAGTAAGGATCCCTAATTTTTTTGAAAATATAATATAGCCTATGTCATCCGGGGATAGTGTAGCTTCCCAACAGTGAAAGAATTTTTCAAATCGGTTCAGTAGCTTCGGAGCCTATTCAATGCAAACAAACAAACAAACAAACAATCAAATCTTTCCTCTTTATAATATACACACCGGCACAATTAGCGGAACAGAAAAAAAAGTGAGACTATGAGATAATAACGCATATATTTGACGAAAATGTAATTAGACACAAAATAACAAATTGATTAACATCTTTTAACAACGACTTTGAAAAGTCTTCGTTATTTTTTATTGAAAAATAAAGAAATTTGAAATAAGTGAAATTTTTAGATGATTATGTACCATCACAAAAAATAAAAAAAAGTAAGCATTAAATGATTTAACAATAAAATTAAAGCAAAATTAATAACGAGCGTTTCCCCCTCTTGCTCTGATTACGGTTTCCATTCGTCTGGGCATGCTACAGATTATGTTATCGATGATTTCTTGAGGCAACCGCTCCCACTCCTCAAGTAATGCGTTTCCAAGTTCATTCAGATTGTTGGGGGGTGGCATTCTGGATTTAACCCTTCTTTTTAGCAAGTCCCAGACATGCTCTATCGGATTCATATCGGGGGAATTTGCTGGCCACTGCATCACCGGTATACCTACGTGGCTCAGATATGCCTGTACCGATTGTGCACTATGAGCACGAGCATTATCTTGCATTAGAATAAAGTCGTCACCAATAAATGGGGTAAATGGTACAACATGTTCTTCTAAAATGTCTCTGATGTATCGATCTGCTGTCATGGTCCCTCCTGTGACTATCACTAACTCCGTGCGAGCTCCCAAACATATCCCTCCCCAAGCCATAATCGAGCCGCCACCATAAGCCACTGTGTGTCTTATAATTAGGTAGCAGAGAGTATCACAGTGGATAGTGGAAATAAGAAATGTATTATATAAATAACTATATTTTATAAATATAATATTTTTTACTAAGAAGATAAGATTCACATAATTATTAATTGACACACATGTTATAGATAAGTAGTCATAGCAACCTAATTTATTCTTAAAATTCAAATCGATTGCATAGACAAGAAAATAGATTAGATGAAGGTTAAGATTACACAACTACAATACTTCCCCTTAATCGAAAACCAAAAAGTCAAGCTATTTGCTTATTAGACCTAGTTCTTTCAATGCTATTGTATGTTTAATTTTAGGAAGAAATTTTGTCAATATATCAGCCAACATTTTTTCGGTAGGTAAATATTGTATATATATTGTCCCATTTAATACCTTTTCCCGGACGAAATGATGGCGGATATCAATATGTTTAGTCCTTGAATGATGAACATTATTCTTTGTTAACATTATTGCTATCATCTACATTATCTACATTTATGCAAATTGGATGAATTGTTTTAAATACTTCCTTCAGCACATTATTTAAATATATACCTTCTTTAGTTGCTTCACTTAGTGCCATATATTCTGCTTCACATGTAGAAAGAGCAACGGTTCTTTGTTTTCTGGATTCCCAAGATATTAAACCATTAAGTTGGAAGACAAATCCAGTGTAGGATCTTCGGTCAATAAGACTTGATCCATAGTCTGCATCAGCAAATCCATGTAATTTCATGTCATGAGTTTTCTTGAAGACAAGTTTAATTTGTGCAGTCCCTTTAAGATATCGCACAACTCTCTTAGCTGCATTCCAGTGCTCATTGCTATAGTTATTATTAAATTGACTAAGAACACTCACTGTATGGGAAATATCTGGTCTAGTGCCTAATGATAAATACATTAAAGATCCAATTAATCTCTGATAAGGTAGGATTTCACCATCTTTTTGTTCATCTTTTGACGGATAAACCAATTTCATTCCAGGTTCTGCAGGAGTACTGACAGGTTTTGCATTTTCCATTCCAAATTCCTTAATTATCTTCTTTATATATTCCTCCTGATCAATAGATATATGATTTTTACTTTGAGTTACTCTCATACCTAGAAATAGTTTCATAGGACCTAATTCTTTTACTTTAAAGAGTTTATGTAAACTTAATTTAAATTGATTTTTCATATCGTCATTGTTGCTCATCAAGCAAAAATCGTCAACAAAGATTGCAGCAATTAGTAACGAAGTACCTTCATATTTATAATATAAACAATGTTCATGTTCTGATCTGTGCATACCTATATCTATTAAAGCGTCATGAAGCTTTTTATTCCATTGTCGTGGAGCTTGCTTTAATCCATAAAGTGCCTTTTTGAGTAAGCTATCTTCCCCTTGTTGCAATCTTTGACAAAGCCTTCAGGTTGTTCCATTAGAATTTCTTCATCTAGATCGCCATTTAGGAAAGCAGTTTCTATATCTAAATGTTCTAGAGTTAAGTTCCACTGAGCTGCAAAAGAAAATAGTAATCGTATTGTAGACAATCTGGCAACTGGGGCAAAAGTTTCTTCATAGTCTACACCATACGTTTGAGTAAAGCCTTTTGCTACTAGCCGTGCTTTATACTTGGCAATATTTCCATTTGCATCTCTCTTGATTGTATAAACCCATTTACTTTTGACAATCTTTCTATCATTTGGCCTATCAATCAAGGTCCAAGTACCGTGATTTATTAACGAATTGTATTCGCATTCCATTGCTTTATACCAAACATCTTTTTGTGTACTTGACATAGCTTGTTTAAATGTATTTGGTATGTTATTCTCAGCTATGGCTTGGTAAAGTATTATATTATCAGGCCATTTTCTTGGTATTCGGTTTCTCATTGGATATCGGCGTTCATATTGTGACTGAACATCAGTTGATTGTGTTTCGGGTGCTGTTTGTACAGGATCAACTTCTTCAGTATTTGCTCCTGGAGCTAAAGTTGTATTCATATTGTCCATTGAATCTTCAAAAATATCTTCATCTCTTGAGTTGTATTTGTTACAGGATATATTTCACTTGCCATAGGTTGAAGATCTTCTTGATTTGTTTCAAGTTCTGTTGATTCAGGCAAAATTGAAATTTCTTTTGTTTCAACAACGTCATGTAAGTTGAAAAAATTTGAAGAATTTTGAGATTTCGTGAAAACAAATTCATTTTCAAGAAAGACAACATCTCTTGATTTAATTAATTTGGTAGGATTATCAGGATCTACAAGACGGTATCCCTTCGTATCGGTACAATAACCTACAAAAATATATGCTTTTGCTCGAGGATCAAGTTTCTTTCTTAATTCTTTAGGAATATAAGAATATGCTTTACAGCCAAACACTCTCAGGTGTGAGAGGTCAACTTTATGTCCACTCCATACTTCATCAGGCGTTTTTCCACGTAGTGCTTTCGTTGGCGAACGGTTTTTTAAGTAGACTGCTGTATTAGTTGCTTCTCCCCAATACTGTTTTGGTAGTTTTGAGTCTTGAAGCATAGCTCTCGTCTTTTCCATAATAGTACGGTTAGTTCGTTCTGCAACACCATTTTGTTGAGGATTATATGGTACAGTTGTTTGATGTAATATTCCTGATTGTATGAAAAAATCTTTTAATGCAGTATATTCACCTCCATTATCAGAGCGAAGTACTTTTATTTTCTTATTCGTCTGGTTTTCAACAAGATTCTTAAATTCTAAAAATTTTTGTTTGACTTCAGACTTCAGTTTCAATAAATATAAAAATGTTTTTCTGGAATAATCGTCAGTGAACGTAAGAATATATCTCGCTCCATTCCAGGTTGGTACGCTCATTGGTCCACATACATCACTATGTATTAATTCTAAAATGTCACTTGTTGTAGTATTTGAAGGTTTGAATGGTTTCTTAGAAAGTTTTCCTTCAATACAAGGAATACAAGTATCCTTGAATAATTGTGTAGGCTTTGAATATAATAATAATAATAATAAAAATCTTTATTTGTCACCACAGACCAAAATACAGACATTTTTAAAAATATTGTGACATCGCTAAACATACAGATTTTGGTTGTGGATCGCTGGTGCCTGTGGTAGGTTGAAAAACCTGTGTTACAGGTCACCAGGTCTCCACCTCTCGGAGTTTGTAACATAAAAATAGCGTATACAAAGTTAATTACACAACAATACAATTCTTAGTCAACCAGTGAACCGAAGCACCCCAACAAGATTAGCAAGCTGAAAATTATAAATAGACAATTACAGTACTGATTACAACGATGAACAAATATATAATTACACAAACAAAGGTATTTCGGATCATTTTTAATACAAAACAAGACGTTGCACAGCAACTAGGGGGAGCCGTTCTACTGGGGTGATACTTACCAAACCATTATATATGTATTATTGTATATATTGAATAACGCTGTCATTTGGCGTTTAATTAAATAAATAAGAATAAAAATATGGTGAAACAAAAAAGATACCTAACATTTAAAATTATAGAAATTTCTAACTATATGAAATTGCAAGGAAATCAGTAATATATAAGTGTTATTTGTATCTTGTATCTATTGAAAAAGTAAAATCGTATAAAAAGTAAAATTGCCATAATAAATTACTCTAAAACCTCCAAAATTCTTTCAGTTTCTGTGTACGATTGTTTGAGAAGCCATTGCAGGATAGTTATTCTGAAGTTAAATTTATTCAGAGCATACAGAGATAACAATTTATGTAAATGATTATAAACGTAGGGACCGAGAAACGCAAAGAATCTACGACTGAAGGAAGTGTTAACTGAAACAGATGTAGCTACCAGATGGTTACGGCGAACAAATTCACGGGAGTAGTTAGTTAGGGAGTGCTGTTTGAGAGCGGTATTTAGTATGAACAATTGCCTAACTGTCAGCACTTGGCAGTACTCATAAAGCTTGTCTGTGGGATACAGGCGGGGCTTGAAACAACACACCTTAAGTACCGCTCTTTGGGCACGTTCTATCTGTATAAAATGAGTTTTAGCCGCACCCCCCACTAACTAATACCTGTAGCTAAATGTTTCTTTAGTACTTCCATCGATCTAAAGCTTAAGTGACCAAGACGTTTATGCCACAACTCAGCAGTATCAGTAACGGTAGATGATAAAACTTTACTACATTTGACGTTTGAAATGTCATTATTATTACGACTTAATTTGTACATACCTTGTACATCAGTGGCTCTTGCAAGAACTTTATTTGTTGAGCCATCTAATATTTTTGCGCCATCATTTGTAAAGATTATAGAATGTCCCCGTCTTATAATACTACTTACCGATAAAATGTTGTTAGAAAGCTTAGGTACATAAAGCACATCAGATATTTTACGAACAATATAAGAAAAATTACAATTTACATCACCAATTCCATCTGAAAAGATTTTGTCATTATTAGCAATTTTTATTGGCTTAGAAATTGGCCTATAATTTTGAAACCAATCTAACCTAGGAGTCATGTGACTAGTGGCACCGGAATCAAGATACCACTCATCATCAGTCTTGGTGACGTTAGGGTTCTCCTTTGAATTAATAGCCATTAAAGTAGCTTCGGTACAGATATGACTATTTTCAGGTTTAGACATATTACCTTTTTTTGCTTTTAAAAATCGACAATCATTTTTCAGATGTCCCTTCTTTTTACAATACATACAGAATTTATTTTTAAAGTTATACTTATTAAAATTCGACATAAGCGTAGAATCTGGATCTGAAGAGCTGTTTCCACGGTTATCTTCTTTAAGTAGAGCTGACACAACTATTTCTGATGATATCTTACTGTTAGAATGTTCTAGAGCCATAACTAATGGATTATATTTATCAGGTAGTCCAGCAAGCATAATAATTCCCAGAAATTCATCGTCGACACCAGCATTGATGCCTCGTAGCTGTTGTTGTGTAGCCAAGATTGAGTTTGTGTACAATTCTATGTTTTTATCATTTAATTTTATGTTGAGGAGTTTTTTCATTAGCGCTAGCCTACTCGATAATCCACTATCAGCATATGCACGTTTTAGACTATTCCACGTTTCATAAGCAGTTTTACTTTCGTTTATAATAGGATATATGGACTCATCACATGCAAGGCATATTTTTGCACGAGCTTTGGCATCTTTTCTAGCATTAGCAACATTTGAGAAATCTAAGTCTTTGTTTTGTACTATGTCCCAAAGATCAAGATCAATAAGATACATTTCCATACTAAAACACCATGTACTATAATTTTGTTTACCCTTCAATCTTCCAAACTGGACCAAAGATGTGGTAACATTAGTACTTACTGAAGAGTTTCTGTCTCCTTCAGCCATGGCACTGATTTATTATTCCACTCATTATTACACTTTACGTGTTCAGACCATAACCTCTTATAATTAGGTAGCAGAGAGTATCACAGTGGATAGTGGAAATAAGAAATGTATTATATAAATAACTATATTTTATAAATATAATATTTTTTACTAAGAAGATAAGATTCACATAATTATTAATTGACACACATGTTATAGATAAGTAGTCATAGCAACCTAATTTATTCTTAAAATTCAAATCGATTGCATAGACAAGAAAATAGATTAGATGAAGGTTAAGATTACACAACTACAATAGTGTGTTCAAAATTAGACTGTATGTGGCGTTCTCCTTTGCGTCTCCATATTCGCTGTCTCCCATCGATCTGTTTTAAAAGAACTCTGCACTCATCAGTAAAGAGAACCTGCTGCCATTCGTTCAAATCCCAATGACGATGTTCTCGCGCATAGCTTAATCGGTTTACGCGGTGACGTCTCTCAAGTTTTGGGCCTTTGGCAGGTATATACGACCCTAAACCAACTTCTTCAAATCTCCTGCGAACTGTACGCTCACTTACTTGTACTCCTCGAACGTCTTCCAGTTCATTTCGAGCTTGTACAGCCGTTAATCGCGTATTCCTACGAACTCCAAGTTCATCAAAAACTGTCATCTCGCCTCGATGTACATCTTTTTCTACCTTGACCCTGTTGTAGCTTAGCAACAGTAGTGTTGATAAGTATGTCATGTCACTTAACTAAATGGAAAATATAAAGTCGTTTCGTAAATGTAATTATTTTATTGTTAGACTGATAATACGTTCCATTAACGCTAAACGCTCTCTGCTATATCAGGTTATGGTCTGTTAGTTATTAAAATGGAATCTATTTCTGCAAAAGTGAAGATCGGTCTACTAGAAGGAAAAAATAATTGGGAGACATGGAGGTACAAAGTTTCTATTTTATTACGTGGCACAGAACGTGCAATGGAGGTAATAGATGGAAAATATACCAAGCCCGTGTTGCTAGAAGGCGCAGGTGACGCACAAATTTCTGCATATGAGTCGGCCTTAGCTAAATTCATGAAGGCAGGAGAAGATTGTGATGAAGATGATAATATCAGAGATGATGAGTTTCATGACAGTATCAACCAAAGTCAAGAACAGAGGTATGATCTGCGTGATCGATCTTCACTCAAAAGACCAGAAAAATTCAACGATTATGTAACATCATTAAACCATGTATTATGCGAAGAACCCGTAACTTTTAAACAGGCTATTAACAGTAACAATAAAGAAAAGTGGATGTCTGCAATGAAGGCAGAACTATTATCTTTAAAGGAGCATGATACTTGGACTCTTCAAAATTTACCAGCCAATAAGAAATGCATACCTTGCAAGTGGGTATTCAAGCTGAAAAGGAACAGTGATGGTATGATCGAACGCTACAAGGCACGCTTAGTGGCGAAGGGATTTCGACAGAAAGAAGGCATCGATTATCAAGAGACGTTTAGCCCAGTAGCAAGAATGGCTACTATTCGTTCCCTTTTAAGCGTTGCTGCATCAGAAAATCTTTACCTTGTACAGTTTGATGTAACGACAGCATTTTTATACGGAAAAATAACAGAAGAGATATATATGAAACAACCCGAAGGCTTTGAAGATGGCACAGAGAGAGTTTGTCGCCTTAATCGTAGTCTTTACGGTTTGAAACAAGCACCACGATGTTGGAATCACTGTTTTCATGAAATTCTAATAGAACTAGGATTTAAACAAAGTTGTGCAGATACATGTCTGTATATAAAGAGACAAGGAGACAAGAAACTCCTATTATCACTTTATGTCGATGACGGTCTCATAGCTGTAACTAATCAAAAGATGGCAGAAGAATTTCTTAATGATCTTAAACAAAGAATAAAGATAACTACGAAATCAGCTTCATTCTATCTGGGTATGGAGATTTCGAAATGTGATGGTTCAATTATACTGAAACAAGAAGCATATACTAAGAAAGTATTAGAAAGATTTGGAATGATGAATTGTAACCCAATTTCAACCCCTATAGAAAAAGAAACTGTTGAAACAGGGAAAGCTAATGACGATGCTCACTTTCCATATCGAGAAGCAGTTGGAGCATTGGCCTATCTAATGGTTGCGACTCGCCCTGATATTGCTTATGCAGTATATATTGTCACGAAAGCTCGAAGCACCTACCAAAGCAGATTGGCTTAAAGTCAAAAGGATTATGCGATACCTAAAAGGCACAATGTCGTATGGTATAAAATATACTTCCAATGCAAGAAAGGAATACTTAGATGCTTATAGTGATGCTGATCACGGAGGAGATCTCAGCACAGGACGCTCTACAACCGGAGTATTGTGTCGTTACGCAGGAGGAGCGATATCGTGGCTAAGCCAACGACAGGCTTCCGTTTCTATTTCAACAACAGAAGCAGAGCTAGTCGCCGCAAGCGAAGCTGCGAGAGAAATGGTGTGGCTTACAAGGCTATTCAAAGAATTGACCACGCTCAGCTCAGTACCATATCTAAGCGTCGACAATGAAGCCGCAGTGAAATTAGCTCACAACCCTGAGTTCCATAAGAGAACCAAACATATTCGTTTGAGGCACTTCTTTGTGCGTGAGCAAGTTGCAGATAATGTACTAGAAGTTAGAAGAGTGAGTTCCTCTGAACAAATCGCGGATATTCTCACGAAACCACTTCCAAGGATAACATTCATGCATCTCAGAGGAGAGCTTGGCTTAGTTAACTGAGGGAAAGTGTTGTAGCTTAGCAACAGTAGTGTTGATAAGTATGTCATGTCACTTAACTAAATGGAAAATATAAAGTCGTTTCGTAAATGTAATTATTTTATTGTTAGACTGATAATACGTTCCATTAACGCTAAACGCTCTCTGCTATATCAGACCCCTCCTCCTCACAAGAGGATTAGACGATCTGTACCGCTAGATGCTGCGATGAATCGTTGATACTGGTCGACGAAGCCTTGATGCAATCGATCTGTAGGTATGGCCATTTCTTCTCATTTCATCAGCCCTAATGATTTCCAGTGATGTTAAGTCAGGCATAATAAAGAGCTTTTAATAAACAAAATTGCCTATAGAATAACAAATTTATAAAAAACAATTAAGTGCAATTTTTCAAAAAAATTACAATTACGTAGTTATTACTCGAACAAGTTGACAAAACGTATTGTTCGGGAAAATAAAACAAATGAATGAAAAAAGTGTATGTCATCTAATTTTCTATTTTCAAATTTGACAATAAATTAAAAAAATATCATAACTGGCCAGTTCCTCAAGTAAAAGAGTTTAAAATCCTGCTTTTTTTGTGTTCCGCTAATTGTGCCGGTGTGTATATTAGTTAGATATTAGTTAGATGACGGTGACTGATCATGCGGACTATGTGAAAGTGAATGTGCGGACTATCTTAGAAAATATATATGTCTAGAAAGAGTATCCCCATACTACATGACTTTTAAAAAGTGGCCAACTTTGCTACATCTTATCCTCGCGGTACGTCATTCTGTAGGGCGATTACCTAACTTAATTTCAATAAAATTCAGATTGAAATAACCTCTGAATCGGTAGAAATATTACAAAATCGGAAAAGGTTCCATTTCTAATGAACCACTGTTTGTATTTGCAGTTATCAGAACGTAAAAAAGTTATCAGAAAACCGCTATATTGAACCGATTTCAATTCGAAAATGATTGAAATTTAGTTACGTAATCGCCCCACTGCTTGTCATAGTGACGTTTATACCAGTTACCAGTTGTTGAAAAAAATCCAATAAAATGGGGAAAAATATATTACGGTGTCGATATCTTTTTAAACTCCGAAAATAAAAGTGGAATCGGGATAATACATGATAATAAGAATAAGATTAATGGCGCCGATATAAATTAATACTTATTATTTTTACTTTGATGTCAACGAACAGTAATTATTTGCGTTGACGTTTCAAATCAAGTCAAATCAAGCAAATCAAGTCAAATTAAGTCACATTGAGTCAAATCGAGTCAAATCAAGTCAAATCGAGTCAAACCGAATCCAATCGAGTCAAACAGGGTCAAACCGAGTCAAATCGAGTCAAATCAAGCAAATCTAGTCAAATCCAGTCAAATCGAGTCAAACCGAGTGAAATCGAGTCAATAAGTCAAATCCAGTCAACCCGAGTCAAATCGAGTCAATCCGAGTCAAACCAAGTCAAATCAAGCAAATCCAGTCAAACCGAGTGAAATCAAGTGAAATTGAGTCAAAACAAGCAAATCGAGTCAAATCAAGTCAAAAATTTTTTTTTGGCTAGGTCCAGAGATCTTCACTACGGCTTCTCCGAATGATGTCTATCCATTGGCTTCTTAAAATTGGATCAATTGGTATTCTGTAAAAAAAGTCTTATTATTTAAGTCAGTTATTACAAAATTAAAAAAAAGGGTATTCGACACGCGTGTATGTAATATTATTGGAATTGCAACATATTCACAATTTAAAATAGTGTCCGCCATATTGAACTATTTAGTTATTGGTCCGATTGCCCTCAAAATTTATATTTGAGAGGCCCTTGGACCATATAACATAAATTTTTACTCAAAATTGAAAAAACACATAAAAAATGGCGCTTACTCAAAATATTTATTTTCGAAACATTTCAATGGCTTATATTGCAGAAACTAATAGGAAATATTGTTACTTACCGATGATAGGTGAGTTTTTTCGTTGGTCTAGATCGACCCATGTAGTTTTTATACACTTTTATCACACAAAACGACTTTTTGAAACAATACAATTTTGGTGAATTTGGTTGTGTCCCAGTGACGTCTCGACTGACACTGAAGACGGGAAAATGATTTAGCCCCTAACAGTTAGGGGCTATTTTTATCGACGCGTAAACAGCTTCGTAGCTCCGTCTGGATATATCATTAGTCAAAGCGGACTATATTTAAAGTGATATAATTAATAAAATGTATGCGACTGAAGGACTTAGTATCAATGGTCAAGAAAAAATTAACAAAAAAAATAAATAAATAGGGATCAAACATCAAGTTCTTTGTCAAACATCGATGCTAATAGGTATGTAAATATCGATGTTTATAGAAATAATAATAAATATCCTGGGACACTGTCATTTATTTTAGTTTTAAAGCCGATTATGGTAATTTAATCAAAAGAATAAAAAATCTGTGCTAATGTGTATCCCACATCGAAAATCTGCATAAATTAAATACAGAGAAATCTGAATAGGCCAGGGGTCGGCAACCTGCGGCTCGCGAGCCGCTTGCGGCTCTTTCAATGTAAAGATGCGGTTCTTCAGCCATACGCAAAAAATAATAATGTTATCAAAACCCTTTAAAATCATACGATCGATCAATTTGGAGTATTTTGGAGTGCTGACAATCTTCGAATTGACATATTCATGCGAGCAAGCGTTTTCTTGCATGAATACAATAATAAAAACAGTTTTTAAATAGCGACAAAAAAAATGTGGCTCATTAAAAACTAGGAAATTTTGTAAATTGTAAGTTTTGGCTATTCCGCGTGGTATAACACCGAACTAATCCGTGTGACGTTACCGGCACGCAACGCATTTCTTGAAATGCCACCCGGTGCGGATCACTGCGGGCGGATAGATGAATCTACCACCTTTAGTGTTGTAGACATCAATCAAACAACAAAAAATGGCCGTTGATAAGTCTTGAGAGTGAGACGTGAGGTGCTAAATATAAGAATGTACAAGTGTGACTGAGGAAGCTATGGAGGAAGGGTACTTTAGGGCACGAGCAGCTAATACCAAAATATCTTTCATAAAGATCGATGTATTGTCGATGATAGGTGTTTTAACATCGATATTTATAAACGATATATCAATATTGTAAAATCGACATATCGATATTGTAAAACCGACGTATCGTAATATCGTTGCATCCCTATAATTCGCAAATCGCAATTTATCTCAAGTACATAATCTGTGTTGTACTTCTTTTTGTCTTTTTGGTTATTTGCAAAGAGAATACGTTATTTCCATATCTTCATACTTTAATTCATTGTAATTTGCAACAAGTAGTATTCGGTTTGTAGAAATTTGAATAAATCCATGACAGACTACTCCGGGATTTTATTTCTTCGCTAATAATATCAAAGTTTGTGTATTTATGCTTCATGTGTAATTTAAGCCATGGAATTCACAAGCCTAATGCTACCCATAACGAAGAATATTTGTCGTACTTGTCTTGAAGAGGTAGATACAGCAATGTTGATGAATATCCAAGACTTGGTCGATCATGAAATGATAAAAGTAAAACTTATAGATGTATTAGTATTCCTCAATTGCTTGGAAGTAAGGATTTTATTGTTTATAATAGCTTTTTGCAGCTGACCGATAATATGAACTAAAGAGTATGTTTTTTTGCAGAGTAATGATGAAGAAAATTGGCCCCAAGGAATTTGTACTTCTTGTGTATCTATGGCTGTAATTGCATACAATTTTAAATTTAATTGCTTGAAAGCCAACAGTACATTGGCACAAATCCTCATGATACAGTCACCAACTAATCTCCAGAGGTCAGATATAGATTCTATTGATATCAATGTTGTTTATCAGGACCATGAATATGATGTGCCCCTGTTTAGCAACAACCCAACATTGGATTTTGAAACATCCCTTACTGCAAATAAAGAATTAACTCCATTGCCACCTGTCACTGAGATCACAGCTACTGAACAACCATTACGGAAAGAGGGGGAGAAGAAATATGCTTGTACAATTTGTTCAAAAGCTTTCACTAGAATATACAGTCTCAGGTACCACATGACAAAGCATACAGATGTCCGTAGGTATCTCTGTCCAAAATGTGGAAAAAGTTTTCACACATCCAGTGGACTAAGACAACATTCAATTTCACATAAAGATACAGCCCAATTCAAATGTGGTTTTTGTAATAAAACTTATAAATCGAGGCAGTCCCTCAAAGAGCATTTTCGTGTGGCTCATTCAAGCAACCGCAAATTATTTGTCTGTGTCACTTGTGGGAATAGTTTTACAGCAAAATCAAGTTTAATGATGCACATTAAGAGCCATAGTGGAGAGAAAAACTTTGCATGCCCTAATTGCCCAAAGAAATTTACAAGAGCAACCTATTTAAGAGCTCACAGCATGGTTCATACAGGACAAGAGAAAGCAAGGCCATTTTCATGTATGCATAAAGAATGTGATCGAGCTTTCTCGACTAAGCATTCCTTATTAGTACATATTGCACATGCTCATTCAGCAGACAGACCTCACAAGTGTGATATATGTTATAAAGGTTTTGCTACTACATTTGGTATGAAAATTCATAAGGAATCTCATTCTAATAAAGAGACATGTTGCAACACATGTGGTAAGAAACTAGCCAACAAGAGGGCATTACAAAAACATAATAAAATGCATGAAGTGGATGCTAATGATATGATTCTGGAGACAGTTGTTGATGATGTTTTCTTTGATCAAGTCTATTAAAACGTTTTGATTGTAATATTGTATGGCTGAATAGCTTTTCAATGTACCTATTCGTCAGTCCCCACCAATCTATACTATATTATAAAGAGATTTATCATTACTATTCCCGAATTCTATAGGCTACTTATTATCCCAGGAAAACAATATATCCTTCGGGGATATGGGTAGAACCATGGGACAGAAGCTATTAAGCAATAATTGATTGTCTAATTTGTTTATTTATAACCTTGGGAGTTTAATTACTTGCAATTAATTTTGCATCTATAGGTGGTGAGCTACTGTAACAAGTTACACATTGCACATTTTTGTTATTTTTTTTCCTTTTGGTTCTCATTCCTAACATCCATTGAGAATCTTTTGCTTTATTTTTAATTTCTTTGAGATTTAAGCAAGCAAACAATATTACAGCTATTGTGTTTGCTTCCATTCTATGTATTAATTTAATAACCTAGTCTCATATTTTTTGTTATTTACTAAAAGGTAATAAATAAACCACTTTTAAAATGAATGCATTATTATTAACTAGCATTAGATTACAAACATGATCCTTATATTTTAATTAATTATTTGTTTTAATGTGTTGATACAAAACAATATGAGCAGACATAAATATATACATGTGACGAAAATACATCATCATTCAGTGAAAAAGCTACTAGGAATTTTTGATAAGTGGGTTTACACAAATTTATTTACCAGATAAAATGACTCATTAGTCTGCGAGTTCAGATAACAGCTCAATGTTGTATAAATACCTATAATATATTTAATTTGTGATTGCTAATAACAAATTAATTATTAACTACACCTATCAGTAAAATAATGAAAAAAATATATAATTTATCATGACTCATTAAAAAAATAAAAATAAACTATGCAATTGTTGTAATAATGGAGATACTTATATTTTAATAGATAACAGCCTAGTAACTTTCAATACCTTATTCCTACTTTAATATATAAAATGATGATTTAGAAATGAAATTTATAATATACCACTACCATAATTTCTTAGAGCTAAGCTAATTATGCACAAGGACATCATTTGCATCTGAGTGTACATACGCAATTCTATTGCCCTATTTTTAGTATTTAAGAATTGTTTTATTTTAATTAGTATAAAATGATTATTTTATGCATGACTTATACAAAGCATACATGTTAACATTGGGAAAGTCAGGCATTTTTGTAACATAAAAACACTATTATTTCTGTGTTTTCCATTTAAAGATTATTTTCGTTTAAAAAAAACCATTATTCTATGCAGAGTAATGAATAGATAAAAATAAAAATAACATTCACCAAAAGTATATATCAAAATTCCTTTCCTGTTGGGGGTCCGTCTATTTGTGCTAGCAATACTTATACACAAGTAATCCAGTAGGTTCCACCCCCTTTTTTACAGATAAGTATTTATATTTGTGTTTAATAAAATAAATAAGCAAATTTTCCATAACAGATCTGCAATTGATATAGAATGTTAAGAACCAGGAAATGAGTCATTGAAATATTACTATGCACCAGTCACGCACCATATATCCTAGTGTTTTTATTTACTATATGACTATCTGGGAATGTCCAATACAATCAGTGCAGACTTGACATGTTCCATGATGTTTTTGAGCCTCATGCAGTGCCAAAAAAATTTTTTAAATGAATGTATGTAAATATTGTGATCTTATTCTACAAAATGAGTAATATAAACTCATACAAATATCATTTGGCTCTAAATTACCTACAACATAACACTGTGCAATAAAAACTAAACTTTCACTTGAAATTCCATTTATAATATCTAGGCCAAATAGGCAACAACAAAAGGAACATGCCATGACTATTTTCCAAGGAGTTTGTTCATTTGCTTGTTTTGTTTGGAAATCCTAATGTCTGCCCCTTCTACTTTATCCTGGATAGTATCTATGAGAACATTTTGACTGTCAATCTCTTCACCGAGTGCATTTCCTAAACCTTTTAGTCTCGCAATAGCATGGACCATTTCATCTAAGTTAGCATCAAGTATATCATTTACACGTTGGCTGTCAGGGGCCACAACTTGTTCTTCTAAGCCACGTAATCGAGTAGTTGCATGTGAGCTAAAGTGATTCTCACTGCTGCTTTGGGTAAGATTATCAAGAGTATCATCCAACCTATGTCTGCTTGGCCCTGCGCGACTATCCGGAGACACCTGACTTGAAGCTTTAGGAGGTGTCTGATCCGATTTGCCAGAAATATAATTCTTCAAGCCGTAAAACACTGATTTGATACCATTTATATGCTTCTGACTGTAATTCAGATTTGTGTTGATCTCGTCAAGTCTTTTGTTTGTGTTCTGAAGTGCCTCGCGCTGGCGGGTGAGCTCCTCCGCTGTGGCGATACCGATGTTCTCAGAATCGCGAAGTAAGCCTATGCTTCTCACGGATGATTCTAAAGTTCGCTGTTCGATTTCTCGTTGCTTTTGCAATGTAATTTGTCGCTGACGTTCTAGCTCTTCAATGTGGCCACCGTAAGGGGCAGATGCCTGTTGCCTCGGTGCAGGTTGAGGTACCCTTGGTCGGTAGCTGTTGACGAAGGTTTCGTCGTCGACGTCGTCTTCGTCAAATAAACTCTTGGGGTCACTGGGCAGGTATTTATGTCCTGACATTTTAATTTCGGTATTTTTTCTGTCTTATAGTGAAGCTATCTATTGGCTAAGCCAAAATTAAGAGAAAACTGGTACAGATAGGAAACAAAGAAAAAGTAGTACAACACAACAATAAAAAAATAAAATTTCCGTAAAATTTCGGAAATTACGTTCACAGATTACGACTAGAGGTGGGTAGCTATTCTATCTAATAACTAGCCAAAAAACAGCTATACACAAAATAGCCACGGCTATGTTATCTGTCAACACGATAATTGGTTATTGGCTACTGGATGACTACTGGCTACTGGATGGCTACTGGCTAGCTAGAAAGAATGACGAGTTTTCTTACCTGTCTAACTATTGATAATTCGAACCAATTTGAACCTTAAGTGCACGTATTGACAGGTAGTTTGACCATAGAGGTATCATAAGAAATCCTCCTCACTACGAGAAGTTTACGTCACACACAGCGGGTAGCCGCCTAGCCGCCACAGGTCACTAGCCGCCGCTAGCTGGTAGCTGGCCGGCTAGCCAAAGCCAATCTAGCCGAGTAGTCGGTAGCTGTGTGTGCGTGCGCTTACTGCGAAACTGAGTAGTAGTGCGAGTCCCGAAAGTGTAAAATTCGAGTGCATGTCGTTGTTATTATTTCGAATTTTCGAATTTAAAACGAATTCAAACCTATTTTTTTAATTTAAATTTAATTTCAATTAGTCTGTAATATAACTGGGCTTAAAGAAATCGTTTTAATCATCTCAAGCAGCGCGACATCTATGGTTTACTTGCCTACAACTAAAGACTGAGTCTATGTACTGCGAAAGCTTTTAGTTCATATCCATATATAAAGATGACGTTATTGTTGATTTTCGATGTTTTTATTAGTAATACGTATGACCTATGAGAGAAAGTCGTTTCTTTTCAAAAGAGTATACAAAAAAATATAAAATTTAAAATAAATATCATTACATTAATTTATTATTATTATCATCTAGACTAGACTTGTTGCAGCGGCGAGGATCGAACTCGGATCGCAGTTGAACGTTATTCAACTAGCTAAGCCGCCGCCGCTCTAGCCAAATAGCCGAAATAGCTGACTAGCTAGCTGGCTTTTACACCACATATAGCCGGCTAGCTAAGCTATTGAAATTTCGGCTAGTTACCCATCGCTAATTACGATTCACTCACTCACTCATAATAGGGCTTAGATTAAGGATTAGGTAGATTGGTCACTAAAATAATAATAATTACGAAAACGAGATATGTATATGGCAAAACGTGTATGTGAGAGCAGGACTGAGCATATTTTTTTGTCCCTATCTCGCGTATAGGTTTCTATTCTTGACATCAGTGTCAAAATCGGTGTCGTTGAACTCGTTGATGGCAAGCAAGTTTCTGGTTGCAAAAGATATTTGTTGATGAGAGCTGTGAAATGTGCTAATTGAATGTTATTTGTGACTTTTTTATATTCTCAAATATATTGTTTAGTGTGCAGTGATGGTGAATTGTTGTGTAATTGACTGTAAAAGCCGTAGTGAACGAAATTAACCAAACATAACCTTTCATCGGTATGTAGATTTTTTTAACTGATACAGTAAGGAAATCAAAGGATTACTATACTCAAGTGTATTTTCTCTCAATATCATGCAAATTTAATAGATAATTTCGTCGAAATACGATGATCAACAAAATTTGTTTTTAGTGCTAACCGACCAAAGTGTGAGGTTTGTTATTGTGGGGTGGTTAACTATGGTACTATGTGTCATTCGTAAATAGTCGGATTATAAGTTGATGGGGATACCAACATTTTATAAATTTTACCACTTTAAATAGCGTGTTTTATTTTTTGTAGTTTTCATAAAGAACCATTCATAGTTATATTTATAGGTAAGTTTGATACATAAAAAGTAATTGTTTTGAATTCGCCTGACGCGGAAATAATAATTTACAAATAATAACGACGATTATGTCATGTCAAAATGTTGATTAATCAAATATTTTTTTGCATGAGTCATGCATGTATCATGAAATATATTTTTTCTCTTTCAGATCCGCATGGCTCAACCATTCAATTTTCACATTTAGAGTTACTCTAAATGTGAAAATTTGCGAGTTTATATGGAAGCAAAGGATAATTAGGTATTAATGTGTCTTCAGAATACATCACCTATCAGTACAGTATATACAATCAATAAAAGAGGAGGTTGCGGTCAAAACGTGATAAGTCACAACTCATACAAAAAAATCTTCTAGCCTGTACGTACCTTTTTATTTTGTATAATTAGGTCTTAATTAAACTATACTTCATCATTCCCGTGTTTTATTATGACTTCTATAAAGTTATAACGTGGTTTTCCCAAAGGAGTACAGCATGGGGTTCTTCAAGAAGGGTGTGAAGAGGTTTCTTCAGGGTCGGCAACGCGCGAGTGATACTTCTGGTGTTGCAAGCGTCCATAGGCTACGGTAACCGCTTACCATCAGGCGGGCCGTATGCTTGTTCGCCACATTAGTGGTATAAAAAAAAATAAAAAAAAACAATATCACCTGCCACACCATTGATAAAATTACGACTCGTAGTAAAACCAAAATACCCAATACCAGTTTACCCTAAAGACTACGGAAGACATATTCTCGCTAACGAAAAACTGTGTCTATGGAGTCGGCCACCTTTCACGCACACATATTGGCCATTCCGCTGGAAACTAGACTCTGTCACCGTTTACACAGAGTCGATTACCCGTGCTCAACTAATGTGTGCGTGCCGGCTTGTACGTACAGCGTGGTGGCCGACTTGAGTGACACAGTTTTTTTGTTGGCGAGAATATATCCGACTTTTTTTAACATCCTTGGTTTACCCACATAATGGGGTGAAAGTGTAAGTATGGCACTATTAATTGTACGTAGCTGTATTATATGTAACTATGTCGAATTATCGCTATCTTCTTCGCCATTCGCTGACAGCCTATCTACCTAATCCTTAATCTAAGTAATAGGGCTACCAACTACCAACTCGCAAAAATTATATATATAAAAAGTATCGATATATGTTATATCGATTATTTTTGAATAGGTTTGTCAATATCGAAATATTTTTAATTACCAAAAAATTTCGATATATCGGTACGATATCAAAGAGAGAGAGAATATTCTTACACCACTCGGTAAATATCAATTAACAAACATAATTTCTCATAAATCCTGAAATAATTATCTGAAATTAAGAACAACGATAATAGTACAGTATGATACATGTGTGCAAAGTTGGTAATTACACACAAGGCGGTATTAAGCAGTAAGACAGTGATAAAGAAATATAATTTGGAAAATAAAAGCACATAAAATGAAAATCGATTAGACTTTCCTTATTAACTATCTCGATACAACAAAAAAATCGATTGGATATCGTTAAGGCGCATGACTATAATTGTCAAAAGTGAACTGTCACCGATATCTTCTAATCTTGAAAACAGTATAAAATGTTTTTTTTTGTACAAATTAATGTATGGAGCTCGCCATGATTCTTTTTAATCAACCTCCTTTGTTTATAACTTAATAGAAATAATTAATAAATATTACTATTCTATCAATGAATACCTAAACATCTCTTACAAATAGTTATGAATGATAAAAACATTATTAAATGTCTATAATACGTCAGTACTATTAACTATTTTGTGGTCTAAGATAACAGGTTGACATAAATGTTCTTTGTGTACTGCATCATCTATTGAGGTGAAATGTAAAGAAAAATATATACCTACAAGAAAATCGCTCATTATAGTCTTAATAGAGGCATAGCATAGCGTTTATTCCACAACAGATCACTAGTTTATGCGCTCAAAGAGCAGCTCGTCTGGGGAAGTACCTCTACCATACAGAATACCGCAGCCAAGTAACGTTATTATGTGTTCCTGCGCATGGGTAAGGTCACGACAGCTTATTGGGGAGGGGGGAACGGTCGGTAACGCGTAAGTGATGCCCGTGTATTGCAAGCCTTATAGCTATGGGGACCGCTTACATTCAGGCAGGCCGTAAGCATGTTACCGACTTTGCCAAAAAAAATTGCTTTGACTTTGACACATCAGTCTTGAGGCGCCGATCCCTCAGCGACCAGTCATGAGTTCTACGGTCAGACTTTTACGTGCGTTCACTTTGACCGCCACGATCACGTGCAAGGATCAGAAGCGCCACATACATTACAGTGAACGCGGAACTCTGAACGCAGAACTCTAGACCGGTCGCTGTAGGATCGGCTGATAGATGTTTTTCGAAGAAGGTGTATAATTTTATTCTAATTAACATTATTGTGACTGCTATTGTAGTCCAAAGGGCTACTTTTCTCCAATTTGACTTGGAATACGTATTTTTTCATCGGGATGTTTTCAATTATTATCACAACATTATCGGATGTACGTAAATTAAATCTTTACCGGCCTTAGTTTGAGGTATGTAATGCCTACACTTCAAGATGTAATTGCTATTTTAGCGAATGCTTCGTCTGCTTCTTCTTATATATCTGTGTTCCATTTATAGTTTGTAAGTCGGAGTCTAAGGAGCCCCCTGAGCTTGGGGGCCCCGGGGCACCCGGGTGTGAGTGTAGTCTTGCTCCAGGTGTAAAAACGAGATGGCTGTATATGATATAAATAGTTTAGTTGGGGCCCTAGTTTATTATGTGCCCCAGGGCCTTTGGTTTCCTAGCCCACTATCGACATTTTGACGAGCCAAAGTATAAGCAAGCAATGAGTATATAATAAAAAAACACAAAAAATTTATACTATTTTTTATTTCATTGGTTACGTAAACATATTCATACTTATTTACTTACATATTTTTCTAAGGTATTGAATCGAATGCATCGAGAAGAGTAGGTAAAGTATAGAATAGGTAGGTAAGGTTTGAACTTTGATAATACCGCTTGTTACAAATGTATGCTATATAAAAAGGATCCTACAGAAGCACCCTTCCCACCCCGACAAAAAAAAATGTATCTCAAAAAAAGGGGGGGATGCGCAACTTTTCCTACACAGAGGGGGTTCTACACCTACCCCACTCCCTATGCCGGACGTCAAAGTATATTCCTACCATTATTATTTATATTCGAAAACAATGGACACGCATTTAAATAAAACTACCTATAATGGTTGTATTTAAGAAAGCATAATGTTTACCAAGCGCTGTGCCAGCCAATCTATCTTGGGCTACTGTATTGTTTGCTGGGGATCGGCAACTAAAACTTTGTTCCTGAAAATTGAAAGAGCTCAGAGGGGCCTCCTTAAAGTTGCCTTCAATAAGCCATTTAGATACTCTACTGAAAGACTATAATGATGATACGAAATTTCTGCGAGTTCGGCAATTATACATCCTTGGTGTGGCGATACGTTTTCACAAGACAGCTTTATTAACAGTGGCACCTACTACACGATCTTCACGCCGTTCCTCCTGGGTAGTCCCTCGTACAAGAACTCTAATTGCACAGCGTGCATATTAATTCAAAGGACCATTTTTGTACAAGCACCTGGATAAGACCCTTGAAATTTTGAAATCATCACGTTATGTTTGCAAAAAGAAAATCACGACCTTGCTCTTCACGCTCAACTACAATGTTACGGAGAATTTTATACGGACTAATATATAACGTCACGGCCTGACCCTTTCACTGGTCGATGGACTTCTTTCATATAGTCCCATCCAATCGTCGTTCCTCCCTTTGATCCTGAGTGCTTTTGACTCTGATAGAACTCCAGTCGATGGGTGGGGGCCAGGCCTTTCCCATCCCTCCATGCTTTATTGCTGTAATTGTGCCCTCAGCTGCTCCTTCTATATCTATTTATGGGTATCCCGTATTTTGCCTGCCATGCGACGTCTAAAACCCCTGAATTAACTAGGACTCATTGTTTCCAGTATAACAGGTGGAGATTTCGAGATGGCATATTTTCAAAACCTATATTGGGTTAGTCCTGCTGAACAACTTTTACTACGGGACCAATAGTGAAATTTCAAAAATAAAATTTACATTCCATAGTAAATGTCAACCTTGTTCGATGATAAGGTAAAAAAGTAAAAAAAAATTGAGAATTCAGTGTTGGTCTCATAGTAAAAGTTGCTCAGCATGACTAACCGAACATAGGTTTCGAAAATATGCCATCTCAAAATCTCCACCCAGTATATGGTACCATTCTTTTTACCCGATAAACCTAAGTATCTTTTTATAAATAATATGTGTATTATAGTACTTTCAATATCAGCATACTTATATTATGAATTATTTATGTAATATGAAATTTATTATTATTTATTTTTCTATCTCATCTTTGTAATATACATCTCATTCATTGCTGCAAACACACACACACACACACACATTGTGTTATACATTGTGTTATACATACTATTAAGAATTTGTAACTAACCCCCATAAGCTAATCTTTTTTGTTCGTTTTAATTACTTTAAAATTTTGTCATCCATACCTATCTGTTTAAATTGTTTACTGTACAGTATCCCAGAACACAGGTTGTCCTAGTGTGGGGTGCAGGGCTCACTAATTTTATGTTTTGCTTTTCTGTTTTAAATAAATGATTAAATGAATGATAATAACTTTAAAAGCAGGCTTTGTCCATCTCCATAGTAGACTATCTGTATACCAAATTCCATGATTATCGGTTGAGTAGTTGAGGCGTGAGAGCGTAACAAACAAACAAACTTTCGCATTTATAATATTAGTATGGATTATCTCCGCCCGCCGCCGCCGCTCCTCATGTACGTAAATTATATCTTTATCAACCCTAGTTCGGCTCTGTAATGACTACACTTTCTATGTAGGTGTAATTAGTAGGCTCCAAATTTTTTAGCGAATGCTTGGTCTGCTTCTTCTTATATGTCTGTGATTCGAACGCATAAACAAAAATGCCCATTTTGAAACCAAAACGACATCACTCCAATTCGAACGCACCTTTAAGCAGTGAGAAAAATGGCGACATAACACGAGGCTTGCGTCCTTGGCAACACTGTTTACAAAAGTGTTTGTGTGATTTTGTAATAGCGATGGTAACTAGCCGATATTTCAATAGCTTAGCTAGCCGGCTATATGTGGTGTAAAAGCCAGCTAGCTAGTCAGCTATTTTGGCTATTTGGCTAGAGCGGCGGCGGCTTAGCTAGTTGAATAACGTTCAACTGCGATCCGAGTTCGATCCTCGCCGCTGCAACAAGTCTTTTTTTTTTTTGCGTGGGGAAATCCTCTGGGGATACCCGACCGCCTCGGGTCTAGATCTAAGTCTAGTCTAGATGATAATAATAATAAATTAATGTAATGATATTTTTTTTTAATTTTATATTTTGTTGTATACTCTTTTGAAAAGAAACGACTTTCTCTCATAGATCATACGTATTACTAATAAAAACATCGAAAATAAACAATAACGTCATCTTTATATAGGATGTAACAGAAAGGGTATATACATCCGAAGGGGGTGAAGACTACATCAGGTACAGACTCTCTATAAAAAGTTTCAGCTCAAAATAATGTACTCAAAAATTCAAACCAAATTTTTGAATTCAAGTTTATTGAATTAAAATCACAACCAAAATGTTACCGGTCAATGAGGGTCATTATTATTTTGCGTCCCTTGCTAATATTAATATAAAATTTTATCTTCTGCGATCTGTGCGCCTTGTACCAAAAAAGTGGATTACTGTAATGTATATACACTTTCCGTTACACCCTGTATATGGATATGAACTAAAAGCTTTCGCAGTACATAGACTCGGTCTTTAGTTGTAGGCAAGTAAACCATAGATGTCGCGCTGCTTTAGATAATTAAAACGATTTATTTAAACCCAGTTATATTACATACTAATTGAAATTAAATTTAAATTAAAAAAAATGGTTTGGTTTCGTTTTAAACTCGAAAATTCGAAATAATAATAACGACATGCACTCGAATTTTACACTTTCGGGACTCGCACTACTACTCAGTTTCGCAGTAAGCGCACGCACACACAGCTACCGGCTACTCGGCTAGATTGGCTTTGGCTAGCCGGCCAGCTACCAGCTAGCGGCGGCTAGAATGGCTTTGGCTAGCCGGCCAGCTACCCGCTAGGGGCCGTTAGTGACCTGTGGCGGCTAGGCGGCTACCCGCTGTGTGTGACGTAAACTTCTCGTAATGAGGAGGATTTCTTATGATACCTCTATGGTCAAAATACCTGTCAATACGTGCACTTAAGGTTCAAATTGGTTCGAATTATCAACAGTTAGACAGGTAAGAAAACTCAACATTCTTTCTAGCTAGCCAGTAGCCAGTAGCCATCCAGTAGCCAATAGCCAATTATCTGTCTGTTTTTGGCTAGTTATTAGAATAGCTACCCACCAGTGTTCGCAACCGTACGATAATTATCGTACATGTACGACAATTTCATAACTACGTACGATGTACGATGGTACACGACTATCGTACGCAGATTGTACGATAATTTCCATTCTGATGAAAAATTTGATGATTACACAGATAGCCAATAGCCCAATAACAATTACAGTTGTTTTTTAGTGTCAGCACCATCTATTGGCTCATTTCTTTCTTAGGAACATATTAGGAACACATGCTGTTGCTTGATGGCGCAATCTTGCTACTGTCTTCCAATCAGCGATCGATATCGATATCGTCGTTCGATGTGGTGGAGTGTTGGCAGTTATGGTCTTTTCGAATTTGTATATAAAATATTAAGTTTCATTTATATTTGTGTATTCCGTTCTCGCAAATATAGAATCTATTCAGTTAAACTTTTTAAAAATATGCTTGTTTTCATGTGTCTCTATCCTTTAACATTATTTTCTTCTTTATAAATTCGAGATGTTGGCGCGAACTATTATTTTTTTTCCATTTAAAAAACAAGTTACAAGATTTAAACTATGAAGTATTATTATTGTCACGTTTCATATGATATTTTAAAGTATTTTAGCCATTTTCCTGATGGATACGATAATTTTGATCCATATACGAGCATATACGATAATTTTAAGGCTCTGGTACGATAGCTGCCTGGCTTCAGGTTGTGAACACTGCTACCCACCTCTATTTTGTAATCACAAACTAAGTAGAGATACTACGCATCAGACGGACATGTCCAGTACATTCATTTTTAACCTTAGAGCAATCCAGAACATGACAGTTTTTTTTTTTTAATTTTTTCGGGTCGTGTGTAGGATTTTTTATTGACCGAAGTATGTAGGCTAAAGAATCCGAATTCAACAGCCTACTAAATATTTAGTAGGTACCTATTATAGCCATTCAAAACTTTTTTGTATTTGTTTGATATTTGGGACAGAGAAATAAAATAAATATTCATAGTAAAGTCCTTTATTCATTTCAGGCCCCAGATGACACTTATACATATACACTATATATTTTGGACAATCTGACTATATTCGCTATTTTTCCAATTATTAACAATAAAAAAACATATACCTAAGCGTTAATACAGACGAAAAAATAACATGAAAATAATAAAAAAATAATAATAACCTACAAAAAATAAACACACAATAATCTATATAATATAGGTATATATGTTACCGGAAATTTATACATGGCAAATATCTGTAAAAACATTAAAATTTATTTACTTAACAAGCTTTCCAGCCTTATTATAACAACTTAATAAGTAAATAAGGTTGACAGTAATGTGAAAATAATTGGACATAGTTTCAGCCAATGGTGAAAAATCTGTTTATAAGTAAATTTTAAAACCAGTGGTACAACACAGTTCGCATTCAATACAAAAGGCGTCTTACATACTTAAACGACAGAATTCACCAACAAACATTGTTATAAAATTATGCACTTTACAGAATAAAACTGTTTTACAAAAAACTTAAACCGACTTCAAAGTACACTAAAAAGTAATCAAATCCTAACCTGATGTCAATGGAAACAAACGGGAAGTGTGCTCTTCCAAACAAAAAAGAATTTTCCAAATCGGTTCATAATGACATAGTTATGAGGTAACAACATAAAAAAACAACCAAATTTCAAAGTCGGCTTAAAAAATATATATTAAAATGATTAAATTTACCAGTGGCTTGTTCCAATTGTCTTGCATGTGGCAAAGCAGTCACAGAAGTGGATGTTGAAGGCATATGACAAAGATCTGTAAACACATTAAAATTTATCAACTTAACAAGCTATCCAGCCTTATTATAACAAAATCAAAAAGTCATTTATTCAGTTTAGGCCCTGGTAAGGCACTTATGAACGTTACATACAGTTGAATTTACCACCAGTTCGGAATACACTTAAACTGAGACTGACTCCGGCAAGAAACAACTTAATAACAGGTGAAAATATAGCTAAGAACTAGCTTTCAATAAAAAATAACATTTAAAACAGTCCATTAGAGCTCTACATTGGCGCAGACAGATACATATGTTAAACGTATAGCACCCCATTGTTTGCATTGGGGGTTGAATTATAACCACTAAGGTAATTCAGCCGATCCAAATTATGTATCATCAGTTAATGTTTTATTTATCATATAATTGTAAAACTTTATTTAAATACACGGAAACAACATTTATAACTGTTAAAGTGTTCATTCTCTTAATCAATAATAGTTCAAGTGGAAAAGAACAAATATTTACCAGAAAGTGGAATGTTATGCTTTAGGTACAGTGGATTGTACTTTTGGTGATGCACAGTATGTAAGGTCGTAGTGCCTTTTACATGTATATTAGTGACCTGAAGGTTTGTGTTCTGAAAAAAATAGGAAAATTATTAATAGTTATAGCGACAGATAATCTTATACTAAGTATTATGCATTAATATATATAATTCTAAAGTTTAAGTTAGGTATTTGGGAATTAAGATGTTACAAACATACCTTTGTATATGCTTTTGAGGAAATATCATCCTCAATTTCCTTTACCGAAAATAGAGTTGGATAGTAAGTCTTCTTAATGCCAGATTTTGCTGGACAAACTTCTGTTTATTGAGTCAACCCACTTGTTTCTTTGGTCTTCGTGAGATGTATACTTGTGAAGTTTGGTATCCTCTCTTTTAGAATCACAATTTGGAATACAATACTTAGAATACATTTCAAAAATTTAGGTTACTCACTATGCACTATTATAATAAAAAATAATCTAAAAACGTCCTGTCGTAAGTAAGCACTAATGTTTAAATGTCCTTGCGTAAATTAACAGTAGATTTATAACGTCCTCTTTCGTGGATAACTTGCAGTATTTCAGTATTTGATAACACTAATCAAGACTGAATTATTGATTGATTACAATGAATGATCAGCCATCATCAATGACGCAATCGACACAAAATGGCCGCTCTTGCAAGGCGAAGGAGGGGGCAGAACAAGGGAGAGTGGGACGCGTAACCGTCACGTAATAGATTGCTCCCACAGACTACATATGTTTTCTATGGTTCAATATTTTAGTTCAATCATTACTAGCCGTGTTTGTAATATTTCCCGAGATTTTGATTGCAAGTCAAAGTTCTAATAAATATTTTATTTAGCTTGATGAATATAAAATTAATTAACGTGCAAGATGATGGCTGGTAAAGGTAAATAGTAGCTTTCAATAGCAAACATTCACTTTGATGTGTAGTGATGACACAAACCTTATTTCTATTTATTCTTTAGTACATAAACTCATGATCAAAATAGAAAAGTTATTTGGTTGATTTATCTGAGGACAAGTAATCAACTAAACATCCAAGCTGGCTCAGGACCGCCACTGGCATTTTAAGTGACCTACAACTCATTTTCAGAGACAGTTTTTCTTTTGTATAAAATACAATATAGCTTAATCTTGCAGTTCATACTTATCGTATATGCCCTGAAGAATCGTTATTCATTGTATCTAAACATTTTTCTAATTGTATTACTTCAGTTATGCCGGAGACAGAAGAACAGAATAGAATAAGATTTCAAGTAGAGCTTGAATTTGTACAATGTTTGGCTAACCCTAACTACATACATTGTAAGTACATATAACATTTTGCTGTATTGCCTAACGCTAATTCCATTTGCTAAGTGGGTACCGCCATAAAAGTTGCAATTGCATTCCTGGGAATGTAAATATTTAATGTCATTTAATTTATGTCATGGTTACTAAGCTCTGGTTTTTTAAATTTCGCCATTTCTCAAAATGTGTTACACCATGCTTTGGCGATGTATGTACTTCAGTGTTCTTGGCTAAAATAAGTGTTATGGACCACTCTTAATGTGAATGTGAACTCGATGAAGGCTCATTGGATCATATATTTTTTGACTGTCCAAGAATATCCACTCCACTGCATGTCTTACTTCCTTGTGATTTCCCCTGCCGTCAATGTTAATGTATTATTGTCCAGTGTGTATTCCCCTTTTGTCAAAATACTAACAAAGTTTCTTGATACTAATAATATTCATTTATAAATTGTAATAATCCTTGTTTTTACCATGTTCTCTAACCATGAGATGGGCAAAATCATCGTTCACATGATGGAGCCATAAACAACAAATTGGAATTGAAATTTCTCTTATTGAGATATAGTTGTCCCCTGCAGTTCACATACATTCCCGGGGTAAAAATTTGCCTATGTCCTTCTCCATACCATAGGCTATTTGCATATCAATTTTCGTTGAGTTAAAGTGTGAAAGCATTTATATTAAACACTTGACCGTTATTTGAAACTTTACATTTGAGATAGGCCCCTCCTTGTTTTCTGCTTTATTGTACCTTCTTTGTCTACCTTATATCGCCATCTCGCTCGCACATCCCCCTACCATCCACGCCAGGCAGAGCGGCGGGCATGAGCCGCGCGATCTCGTCATTGGCGTCTTGTTTTCTGCAGCGCACGGTTGTGCCTAGCGCTAGCGTAGCCTAGGCACACATGTAAGTTATTTGTATTTATATACCTTCTTATTTTAATAATATGAAATAATTCATAATTTTAACGGTTTTACCGTTCGATAATTCAAATTATTGTTGAAATTTTATGTTCAAAGCTTTGAACAAACTAATTCTTAAATACTTTAGTCTACCCACTTTTTAAAGATATTTTTGTGTGTACTATAACATTTTTATCCTAGGTTTTTCCTAGTTTGGTTCCAGTTTAGTTCAGATACAGTTGAACAATAATTTAATACATCATGTGCTGACCGTAATAAATCACAACGTTGGAATAGTGATAACGGGTATCGCTCTGAAGTCCAAATTCTCTGAACTAAAATAAATCATGACCACTAGGGAGTGTTAAGGTATCAACTGCCATCTAAATAATTTGTGTAGCAATTTATTATGTAAAAAAAAAAAATTCAATAATTAAAATACAAATTCAATCCGGCTTTTTAGATTTGAGAAACGGTCTTGTGTGCTAAAATTACTCGAAGTAATAAAGACAGTGATTTAACCTACATGAAGTTTACGAAACATTACGAGTTATATTTGAAGGTAGATTTTTTGTTATTGAGTTAACGTAATTACAACTTATTTGTGGTCTGAAATTATTGAAGTGAGGAATGAGGGTTCGTAATCCACTTACCAAAAGATTCCGTTTGCTATTAATACCAGACGAGTTAACTACAGTGCTTAAAACGGTATAACATTTTTGCCTTTATAGTAAAATGATCAAATCCCGCTTTGCAAGCTAGTCTGAGCTGACATACACCAACCCATGCAGGTGCCGTAACTTGAAATGTACCCTCGCAGGGGCAGTGACTTGAAATTTACCCTCGCAGGGTATTCTTATGGATGTTGTGCCCGTACTCCGTACGCACATTCCCCATAATAATCAACCCCTCGCAGGGGCTGGTGAGTTTTATAATACCCTCGCGGGGTATTCTTTTGGATGTTGTGCCCGTACTTCGTACGCACATTTCCCATTATAATCAACCCCTTGTAGGGACAGGTGAGTTGAAATATACCCTCGCGGGGTATTCTTTTGGATGTTGTGCCCGTACTCCGTACGCACATTCCCCATAATAATCAACCCCTCGCAGGGGCTGGTGAGTTTTATAATACCCTCGCGGGGTATTCTTTTGGAAGTTGTGCCCGTACTCCGTACGCACATTCCACATAATAATCAACCCCTCGCAGGGGTAGGTGAGTTTTAATATAGCCTCGCGGGGTATTCTCTTGGAGGTTGTGCCCGTACACACATTCCCCATAATAACCAACCCCAGGCAGGCAGGTGAGTTGAAATCGCGGGGTATTATTTGGATGTTGTGCCTCAACGCACATTAAAAAGGCAGGTGGTGTTCGAAAAACTTTTTGCCTTTCAATAGACTAGAATCAAATGCTTTAGAAGCAGATTTTTTGTAGGTAAATAAAAAACCCAAATATCTATCCTCATCGCAGGGTACTTCACTTAATATAAATAAATGTTCTTCGCACATTCGCCATCATAATCAACCATTGCAACGGCAGATAATTTAAAATGCTCCCTCGTAGGGTTTTTTCTTGAATATTGCACTTTCGCGCACATGCTTTAACATAACCTACCCTCATGGGGACAGATGGTTTTAAATGTAATGTATATTCGCATAGTCCTACACTGGGATACCTTTACACATATTTCCCACCATTATCAACTCTCACAGAGGCTGGTAACAAAATGTTCCCTTACAGTGTGTAATCCCGCGAGGATTGAATATCCTTAACATATTCAATCCTCGCGGGGTTCTTAGTATTCTAGTCCTTGTGAGGTACTCTGAAGACTTGATACTGACATTTTCAAAGCGGGGCAATAATTTAAAATCCACCAATAGTGGTAACATCTACGAATCTCCGATTTACATACTGAAAATAATACACGGTTGTAGCATATAGTTTTACCAAAAGCTGCCGTTGGTAAAGTCAAGTCAATCGGTTCAGTACTAAGAGTATATTATTAGATACCGAGTCGGGCACACCATTAAAAAAGGTTTGCTGATCCAAAAAAGTAGCGGGTCTCACTGACCTATTATAACTTGTGATAACGGACAAATATTGTTTACCCTGTCTCCGATTTATTTCAACCCTGGTTGTGTAAGGTAGAAACAGGCATTTCACTAGCGAATGTGTGCGACGCACCGCACATAGATGTCTATCGACCAGTAACGGCTACATATTATACATATACTTGCCTACCTTACCTTACTTTCGGTCTCAGCCGAAACTTTACTTAATTAGACAATTGGGTAACAAACATATAGGGGATTAATAAATATGTATTATCGGTTATTTGAACGACTTTCTCCTGTCTAAAATGTTGTCATGTTTCATTCTAAAACAAGAATGAATAAAATTATACAGAAGCTACTTTTCTCTGTTAGCAAATAACCTCGACAAGCTAATACCAATGCCCCAAGTAACGTGTGTTTTATTATACGGAAATAATAATTATTTTCCTTGACAATCATCTTGAAGCCTAATCGGTTTAAACATACCAAGCTATGTCATACATAACCCAAACGAGTCTGCACTATCGTGATTCAGCATACTGGTCGTTGGTTCACTTGCGAATGCGTTCTTATTTTCTAGTGAAATATGTAATCAAATCATGCCAATTAAAAGGACGAGTTTTTGAAAGTGGTATATCCTGGAACAAGAGTTGCATTGCAATCACAAAGAAATTGAAAGCACTACAGAGATGTCGATTCGGAACGAGGGTGAACAAATCATCTAATGAATCGTATCGTTATCATATCAATGTATCGTTTGTTTCATTTATTAGTTCTTCATCTATCGTTACTAATTATTGACTACCGCCAGAGTAGCACTTACGTAGCGGATACGCCTACACAGATTAATAATTATAATTAATACTTGTAGTAGATTTATTTGCTTATGGGATTCCCATAATAATATACGTAGTTGCAAATTTTGAGTGTTTAGACCAAACCGACCATCAATACATAATTCACGAAGGCCCAAGCACCTAGCATAACCATTTTTACCTTCTCCAAACTGCTACCTCGGCAAAATCGGCCTGAGGCATAAACTTGCTAGTAATTCCTCGATGGAAAAAGAGTGGATTTTGGAGGGCAGACCTCAAGTCAATCTTTGGCAGCTTTTCTACTTCCAAAGATTGGTCCACATACTCTTTTGTTGTAACCATGTCGTCTTTGTAGCAAAACCCGCTTTCTAACCATAGCTTGCTTGAAATAAAATGCTCAAACTTAATCCATTTGTCCGACTATGGGATATATTATAATATACAAGTAGTTAATATCATAACTATACGTATGCAGTTTCGTGCACTCATGTGCTCGTTGGACATATTTTGAGATATATTTTATAGCTTACGATGGATTCGTGTAAATTTTTCGAAACAAAATTATAGTCTACGAATTGTGCATAACTATACAGATCAAAAACACTGTTGTCTTACTTTTGTAATTGGATTCAGGTTGAAGAGTACATGACCTCACTTTTCCAAATTTAAATTGCAACATGTAAAAGTAATAATTATGTTTTCCCTTGACTGAACGCTAGGACTTATAATTCGGGTAAATATTTGAGCAGGGTTGCCAGCGAGTCACTATTATCACTATTAGTCACTATTTTAAAATCCTGTCACTTTTCTCACTATTTTCGGAATATGGTCACTATTGTCACTATTTCAGAGCTCAGAAGTGGTTTAATTGTACCTCGACTCGCTTACTACGATAAACTCGCGTTGGTAGGGGACAAATTTGTCCCGCGTGGAATCACTTTTAGTATATGTTGTGCGAGATCTAGTTTGGCCATATATTGTTATAAATCTATGGTAAATGTGTATTTTATTTCATATCGTATCTCTACAATGACTTTAAGGAAAAAGAAACAATATATCACTTTCAAGTTCAGTTTTCGTTACGCAAAGTTTTGTAGCACAATAATCTTTAGTTATTGTAAAAATAAGCTTTTTTTTTTCCCTAAACGGTACGATTTACATCATTACGTCTTCTCTGAGTGACGTATAACGCGGCGTCCAATATAAGCTATCGCGATTGCGATGCGGTCCAATGCAGTGACATGCGTCCTACGTGCGCGCGAATGGTCTCGCACCACCACCGCTTGAAAAAAAAGCCGTCCAAGTAAGATTTTAATTTGCGTAGCGATGGTTCCGACCGATAAGATCGGAGCTGGGTTAAGACCGTGTGCAAGTATACATTTCAGAAAGTAAGAGCCTGATGGAATGGACTCCGTTTGGCGGTGAAAAGACACGTCTGTGTCTTGGTGGCGTCAAAAAAGACCATATTGGCTTTGCCTCAATCGAAGACCGCCTGTAAGGTCACGTTCAAACGCTCTACCATGGCCTCTCGAAGCAATTGGATCTCGTTACTGGTGGCTCGCACGCTGGAAATGTATCTCTCTGAAACAGTACTGTCGTCTGCGTACCCAAACAAAAATACCGAGTTTTAGCAGATCGTTGATATGCAGCAGAAATAAGGTTGCAGAGAGAACTGATTCCTGAGGAACTCGGGCATTTATTGCCAAGAGGTCTGACGAGCACCCGTGTATGACCACTTGTATAGACCGTTCACTCAGGAAATCGGAAATCCAAGCGCACAGGCCATCAGGAATTCCATATGAAGGAAGCTTACTTCGAAGGCTGGTGTGCCAGGCCCTATCGAAAGCCTTAGAAATATCGAGGGAAGCGGCAATTGCTTCCCCGTGTCTCGCAATGGCTTCGCTCTATAGATGTGTGGTATACACAAGAAAATCTCCAGTGGACCGTTTTTGCCGGAAACCGTACTGTCGATCGATGAGGAGTTCGTTATCTTCGAGGTATGCCAGGAGCCTCCGATTCAATACACGCTCCACAGTCTTGCAGAGTATGGAAGTGATCGCAATCGGTCGATAGTATGCCTTTCTTAGGCACAGGTTGCTCGTTAGCAAGCTTCCAGACTTTCGGAACTTGACCCATTAGAAGTGAGAGGCGAAACAGGAGGGTCAAGACAGGAATCAATTCGGGCGCACAATTGCGCAGGTCAATGGCTGGAATGCCGTCGGGACCACTGGCTTTATTCACGTCTAGAGCGCGTAGTAACTTTACAACCTCCTTTTGCCGGATATTGATGTCCGGTATTTGGTAATTGCAAGTGGGTAGTGTTTGTAAACCAGCGTCTTGACATGAATTCTCCGCAAATAGACAGGCAAACCAATTGGCCTTCTTCTCTACAGCAGTGTAAGCTAGTGATCCATCATGATGGTGGCAGAAATTAGTCTCGACCGATTTGGCAACGGACCAGAAAGCTTTACTCCCAGAGAGGTGTAAGATGATAGCTTTTTTCCGATCCGGCCAACATGGTCGACCTGGTCAACATGGTGGATGGTGAAACGCGCCTTCTTTAGGCCCTTTTTGCACTATTTTTCAGCGATGTTAACGCCTTTCAAGCTCGTGTCAGCTTTGCGAGTGCGAGAATCCGCCCAGATCCGGTAAGCTGACTGTTTACGTGCCTCAGCAGAGGCACAATCAGCATTGTACCACTTGGGAGACCGCTATTGAGTGATATGTCGGAGAATGGGATATAATACTCCATAGCTCAACATATCACATGGCACTCACACAGCTGGACGGGTAAAACATCGGAAGTAAAGCAAGTTCGCCGCCAAGGATCATCTCATCCCAATCTGCTGAATTGTATCGTTAAACTCGCCTAGAGCTTTTTAGGCCAGGGTCAGGCGGAGAGTAGGACATCACAGCTTTCACCAGACAGTGGTCGGAGGTTCCCAATGGGGCATTCTCCGACACTGAGTACCTTTTAGGATCTGTTGTCATCAGAAGGTCCAAGCAGTTGGCTGTGTGATCAGCAACAACCAGAACGCGCGTGGCTTCGCGAACGAGCTGAGAGAGATATAGCGTAATTGCTAGTTTCAACGCCTCTCTCCCAGCAAGGTCGTTTTCCTGGTATAGGTACAACCACTCACGAATTCACGATGATAAGCTTCAAAGTCCCCCAAGAGGCCCAGCTGCACGCTCGGATATTATCCGACGTCCGCCGTTTCGCCGAGGTATTGAAAAAGCCCGATCATCTTCTGGTCACCGCTGTGCGATCGGTAGACAGAGGCATAGAGGATTTGCTCTATACCAGTGCCCACCAATATCAACAGGATGAAAAAACTTGTTTTTTTAAGGCCACGGAGACGCCGACAGCCGATGTCATCGCGAGCATACACGCAAATCCCAGCGCGTGGTTTGAAGTTGTGCTCCAGGGTATACCCTGGGCAATATAGGTATGCCGCGTCTGAAGGACATCTGATTTGCGTCTCCGTGAAAAAGAGTAGGTTAGGCTTGTCCGTCTCAAGGTGGGGATGGACGGCGTCGAGATTGGAGTGCAGACCTCGAATATTAGAGAGGTGCACTTTGAGTGAGAGGACGTGCTTCCGCTGTTTAACGCTACTCTTTTACTTTTGGTCATGTTGATGTGGAGTGAATAGGTGATAGTGTGTGAGTGACAGTTAAGCAAGGCATTGCAATTGGAACCATGGGACAAACGTAGGAAAGATGAACTGATGGGAGGCTCGTCTGGAGCCTGCGGGGACGAACTGCTGTGGCCATCGGGTCCTCTCACCCCGTCGCCAACCGGGACGATGGAGCACCTCGGGATTTTTGCAAGTTGGCGGGGCAGCCTTTCGTAGATAGCTGGCCTACTACTAGGGCTCCCTTCTAACTGCTGTCGGCCAGCGGAGAATCGTGCTTCGGATCCCGCTACCCTCCAAGACGAGACCACCCGTACACATTACCCACATCGTCGAGACCGGTTCACTAGTGCAACGCAACTGCTTACACCCAATCCCACAATTAGCTTCCCCGAACTTCACGCCGGAGCACGGGAGACGCTTGGCGGCGTGGCTTAGTTCGGGGAGTAGTGACAAGCCGCGGCCGAAGCCTACCATCAGAATTTGTTGCTCGTTTAGCACCACCCAGGGATCATGAGGGTAAACTTACGGACGCGAGCAACTTCAATCCCCAAAAAGTAAAAAAATATGTATCTTAATACGGGCCAGTTGGCGCAGTTGGTTAAGGTTCACCTTACGCGCCGCTGGTCGTGGGTTCGATTCCCACACAGGACATGCATTTGTGTGCATGAACATGTCTGTATGTCCTGAGTCTGGGTGTAATTATGTATATTAAGTATGTATTTACAAACAAAAAGTAGTATATGTATTATATCAGTTATCTGGTTTCCATAGTACAAGCTCTGCTTAGTTTGGGATCAGATGACCGTGTGTGAGGAATGTCCCGGGATATTTATTTATTTATTTTATTTATTTAATAAATATTCTTATACTTTTATTGTAGCATTTGTCTTGTCCATCATTTACATCCCATATCCTACAAACTCACGGATATACTGCAAATGAGCTCCGAAATGGTGAAAAAGTCTACTAGGTTTCACAAAAGTTCCAAAATTTGGAACTTTTGTCAACTATTTGGAAACTATTTGGTCACTATTTAGACGAAGAACTCACTATTATGTCACTATTTTTGTGAAAGAAAGTCACTATTCTACTATTTTTTACCCCCTGAAGCGCTGGCAACCCTGTATTTGAGTGATAACGTCGCTGGTTATTATAATAAAATACAACATGAGTAAAATAAAATGGTCTAAGTATACACAAGAATTAACGTTTTGTTATAATATATTAGGTACCTATGATTTACGTTGTGGAGGTAGGGTGGTGAATAACAATGTCGGCACACAAACTATAGTAACGTAATACATATAGCCATCTATTACATTGTGTGTAATGTCTCGTACTTTACACAACAGACGTAAAACACCGAAATGTCTTACCGAAATGAAAATCAACTTATTATTCGATTGAGATGACAAGTCAAATCTGCATCTGGAACAGTAGGTACTGCAAGATGAAATAAATCATCGCTGGAGCGGGCATAATGCATTCTCGGGCAACATACGCTCAGCTGAAAAGCCAGCCCAGCAGCTCAAAATTGGTCTTATCCGATCTGATTCGAAATCTGGTCACGTGCCTATTGGAGATAGGTATGCAATTATGCAATACTTTCAGATAGTTCTATAGCTGATAAAAAGCCACTAATAGCGGGATAACAATATCCTCGCATGATTCATTCAAGACTTGAATGTTACTTTTTTTTATCATTGACATGTTTATGAAACTTATTAACAAAAATGTATTTCTATGTTAATCAATGATTTGATAAGAACTTCAGAAATTGCTTCTAGTCAATTATATATTTTGGTTTGTACTTTATAAATCAAATTACGGTAATACCTCGCACATCTTTATATTTGTTGATATATTCTGTCTCGCGAATGGTTAAACAGACTCATTCAGAAGTATACTTGAATACAGTACTCGTATATCCCAAACTGGGATAATACGTAGGTCACAGGTATATCACAAATCAGTTTATGCTTTTACCACTATTACTGAATTAAGCATAAAGTCACATTGGCATCCACTTTTACCAGGCGATAACAAACACGTCTCAAATGTAAAGTTTCAAATAACGGTCAAGTGTTTAATAGAAGCGTTTTACCTGAAAATAAAACGCATATTAAATACTTACCTTATTTGAAACTTTAGTTTTTAACACTGCCTGGTATTTTCGACACAATGACGAGATCGCGCGGCTCATGCCCGCCGCTCTGCCTGGCGTGGATGGTAGGGGGATGTGCGAGCGAGATGGCGATATAAGGTAGACAAAGAAGGTACAATAAAGCAGAAAACAAGGAGGGGCCTATCTCAAATGTAAAGTTTCAAATAAGGTAAGTATTTAATATGCGTTTTATTTTCAGGTAAAACGCTTCTATTATTAGTAAGGAGTGTGTGTGCTTATCAGTTTTAGCTCAGCGTGGATATCTCAAGGAACAGACGTTTATCAACTACATCCGATACCTACAGTACTGGCGGGATCCAGAGTATGCCCGCTATCTCAAATATCCAATGTGTCTACATTTCTTGGAACTGCTTCAGCATGAGGCATTTAGAAGAGAATGTGTCTCAGCTCAGGTATTTTATATAGGGTTATATCTCTTAACTTCTTAAATTCTTCCATAATATACTATATGAATCATTGTTTGTCTGGTTATCTGTAATTCCTATACATTTTATCCAATTGAGATCAATCTTTGGTGAGCTGTAATGTGCAGGCGAGGGAATGTTTCTGCAAAAAGGTGTTGCCAGCACGCTTAACATTATAGTTAGTATATTATACATACATACATACATACATAGTATATTATACTATAAACTAAAATCAATGTTTCTATCATAGCTTAAGGACGTATTTACAAAATATTGAGAAATTAGCTGTTGTCCGATCCATTTACCGATGAATCCATTGAAATTTGCCAAATTTTGCGGGTACCTAATGCTTCAATATACCTTTGCCTGTAGTTGGTATAAACAGTTTTTTCAATTATCATACTTTTCATACAATAAAATTGGTTTTCCGTACCCTCCTCCCGTGAAAACTACGAAAACAGGCCGAGTTACGATCCAAATATCTCAATAATTTGGAGATTTTAATGAGTAAAAAAAATACTCTAATAAAATAGAAATAATCAAGATTAATTCCTAAAAAAGAAATCCACATAAATATCGACCAAACCTCAAAAAAAATTAAAACATTTTGTAAATTTTTCACCATTTATCCAAAATTTTGCTAATTCACGTCAAACTTGACGTCTATGTAATAAGGGTTTGTTTCCTTTGCTCCGTCTGAGTTTTGATGTATAAAGTAACGAACATTTCAAATGAACTCTCAGTCAGCGCCCGTGCGCCGTCGTGAGACTACCTCTATGTCGCTAGCCAGCAGCCGTTCACAAAAAATAGATCGCTGTGCAGACACAAACAATTTTATCGTCGATACTTGATATTTGTGAGCAAAAATGAGATTTTATTTTATATTACGTCAGTTTTGTATACAGAATTACCCGAGTAAGGCCGATATGTCGTGATTGGGCTCCTTTTTTTAGTAGTGATGAAAGCTTACAACAAGACATACTGAACCGACCTGATGATGGTTCTTGGAGACTGCTACTGGAACTCCTTGATGGATTCGGATACATATGTCGTGTTTGGGCTCCTTTTGCAATATGGCCCTGATGGTAAGCGGTTTCCGTAGCCCATGGACGCTTGCAACTTCAGTCCAGGGGAATCACTCGTGCATTGCCGACCCTGCCGAAATCTCTTCACACCCTTATCATACTATACTGTACTGTGCTATGTTATACTCTACTATAAAATGTTTTCAATCAATCTCACACCCACATTTATAATCACAAATATATTCCACTAAGGAGTTCCAGTGCCTGCCTACCCTCCTACTCTATCATCAGACCTTGAAAACTATATATTGTCAAAAGTAGTCAAAACCAACAACCCCAAACACGGCTAGGATGTGTTGCTCCGCTATGATGTTCCATTGCCTACCCTCTTACTCCATCACCAGACCCTGAACACCATATATGATTAATGTTCTTCTCATGACAATTCCAACAAACCCTAATCACGGCTAACATAAGTTATTATGTCATGGAGTTCCAGTGCCTACATTTCGGATCTATTATCAGATCAGCTCAATGGTACCAAATTATTGTATTGTCATCCGAAATACATACACTAGCAAAG